>JASDQU010236198.1:0-13497 GCA_032191745.1 Picea mariana
AATTCTTGCCAAAAATTGTTGGTTAAAGTGGGGTCTCGATTAGAAAAAATAGAATGAGGCATGTCAAGAATCTTGAAGACATGATCCATGAAAATTTAAGCCACAGTGGATGTCGTAAATGGGTGTTGAAGAGAACATAAATGAGCATAATTGGAAAGACGGTCGACTACCACCATGATGGTTATTTCTTGATTTAGGTAATCCCACAATGAAATCCATAGAGATGTCCCTCCAAATAGCAGGTAGGATCGGAAGTGGTTGGAGTGTTCCAGGGGATTTGATTGTTTCTCCCTTGTTACATTGAAAAACATCACATTCTGCCACAAAAGTGTGAACGTCCTTTTTCATACCATCCCAGAAAAAATAACGTTTGACCCTGTCATAAGTTTTGGTAAACACTGAGTGTCCAGTTGTGGGAGTAACATGAAGCTCAGAAATAACTGTGGATTTAAGTTGTGACTTTTTACTTAAATACAAACGACCTTTGTAGTGAATCTCATCATTGTGCCAAGAGTACCCTAGGAACACTAGAGAATTGTCTTGCAACTGTTGGATCAGATGAAAAATTTTAGGATCTTGTATCCATTCCTGGCGAACAACTTGGAGCCAATCTAGGACAATGAAGGATAGGGAGAAAAGGGACCCCTCATCTTCATATTTTCGAGAAAGAGCGTGAACAACCAAAATTTATTTTCCTTTCTTGTAAATGATCTCATAATCATATCCAAAGATCTTAGTTATCCATTTTTATTGCTCTGGAGAGGAAGGTCATTGCTCCAGAAAACACTTGAGGATTTGATGATCTATCTTCATTTGGAAGCATTGTCCCAAGAGATAAGGGATCTAGAGATCTATTGCATGCAGAATAGCCAACATTTCCTTTTCATATATTGATTGGCCCAAATGGAGGTATGACAATTGTTTGCTGGTAAAGGCCAAAGGTCAACCCTCTTGCATAAAGACTACTCCAATTCCTCACTCGGAGGTATCACATTCTAGGACAAAGGTCTTTTTGAAATCAGGAAGGGCCAATGCTAGAGTAGTGCACATAGCCGCCTTCAATGGTTGTAAGGCCTGATCAGTTGTGGGAATCAAAGTGAAAGAATTATTTTTAAGTAGAGATATGAGAGGCGCCACAATCTTTCCATAATTCTGAAAAACTTGAAATAATATCTTGTTAAACCCAAAAAACCACGCAAACTTTTGATAGTCTTGGGGTGAGGCCAATCCTGCATGGCTTCAATATTCTCAAGATCCACCCGGACACCATCCTTGCCAGCAATATGACCCAAGTAATCAACTTCTGAGGCACCAAAGGCACATTTATATTGTTTGAGGAAAAGTTGATGCTAAGAGAGTAGATGAAGAAATTGATCCACATGGGAAAGATGGGATTTCCAGGTTCTACTGTAGATGAGAATGTCATCAAAGAAAACTAAGACAAAATGACAGAGAAAAGGATTGAAGACATGATACATGAGGCTTTGGAAGGTGGAGGGAGCATTACACAGGCCAAAGGGCATGATCAAGAACTCATAGTGACCCTCATGAGTTCGAAAAGAAGTCTTGGAGATGTCAGCATCTTGCATATGGATCTGGTGGTAGCCAGAAATCAGATCAAGTTTGGTGAAATACTGAGCACCACTCAACTCATCCAAGAGATCATTAATAACAAGAATGGGTAACTTGTTCTTGATGGTTAGTTTATTGAGGGCATGGAAGTCAGAACACATGTTCCAAGTACCTTCTTTCTTAAGTACCATGACCATAGGAGAAGAATAAGGGTTGCTACTGGGGAAGATAACACCCGCTTGGAGAAAGTCCTGCATGATTTTCTCAATTTCATTCTTTTGGGAAAAGTGATGATGATAAGGGAGAAACTTGGGAAGAATAATTCTAGAAGCAAGGGGTGTGGAATGGTCATGAACACCACAAGAAGGAAGAAGTCCCTAAGAAGTGGAAAAAACAACTTGGTGTTTGGAGAGAATAGCTTGGAGGTCAAGATGCACAGAGGGTGTCTCAATTGTGTGAATAGAATGGAGTTGAGCAATAATACCGGAGTGGCCTTTCTTGAGGATTTTTTCCATGTGATGGGAATTGATGATCTCAAGAGAACCAGTTGTGGGACCTTGGAAGTTATACCTTTGTTCCTCTAGTTGGAATTGCATGGTTAGTCCTTAAAATTCATAAGAATGGGACCCAAAGTGTGTAACCATTCAACACCTAGCACAATGTCACACCCACCCATTTCGATGGAAAAGATATGATATTTCAGGTGGTAATGTCCAATTTGAAGACGTACATTTTCACAACGCCCACCACATTTCATGGACCCACCAATGGCTATCATGATTTGAAAATTATTGACAGCACGAATATAGCAATTGGTTTCTTGGGCAATGCAACGATGAATAAAATTGTGGGTGCTACCACTGTCAACTAGGATGATGGCCTTCCTATTCTTAATATATCCAATGAGCTTGAGAGTTTGGGGAGCAGAGAAGCTAGTGAGAGCATGCAAGGAAATGAGTGGTTCAACTTCAGGTAGGTTAGCATGTTCCGAGCTAGCATCGATAAGGGAGGGATCTTCAACAAGTGGAACTGTCACATCTTCTTCAGGAACATGTTCAGAAATGACCATAAAAAGTTTTTGTTCCTTACACTTGTGCCCCAAAAAAAAACATTCATCACAATTATAGCAAAGACCCTTCAATTGGTGTTCAACCATTTCATCCCTAGTTAATTTTTGGACCTTGAGGTGAGTGACAGGGAGGTTAGGATTAGTGGGTTGAGGGCGAGGAACAAAAGAGGGTTTTTTTCTGGGAAAACAAAACTTGTTGGGATTCTTTAGCACGTTTAGTAGCTTTCAAGCAAGTTTGAGGGTGGACCGTGAGAACTTGGGATCGAATTTCATCCTTTAGGCCACTGATAAATCATTCACAGAAGAAAGAATCTAACATGACCTCGGTTTGAAAGGAAAAATGCTCAAAAGTAGATATAAAGTCTTCCACTATGCCTGACTGTTTCAACTTGGTCAAATGAACGAGATAGTGGGTATCAGTGTCAAAGCGGTCATAGAGCTCTGCAACAAAATGGGTCCAGGAAATATACCCTTGATGTGAATTTTCACGCCATTTCAAACATTTCCATCGTTCAGGATCTATATAGAGGACATCATAGCGAAGTTTATCCAATTCATCTTTAATACCATGCAAAGAAAAATAATGCTCCATTTGAGTGACCCAACCTGTAGGATCAGAGCCATCAAATTTATTGACCTCGACATGGGGATGACGGGGGTCATGCTGAAAGGAGTTGGATTGAAAATGTAGAGAGTGAGAGGAATCAACAACATCGGGTTGGTACGAAGAGGAAGGACCCGAAAGGTGGTTCAACAACTGGTTGACAACAGACTAGAGGGTGTTAAGTTGGTTCATGAATTTGGCATCCGTGGTGTCAAATTTATGCTCGACGTGGGTTTCTAATTATGCAAGGAGGGAATTGGTAGAGGCAATTTCAGAGGTCGCTTGATTGATGGAACCTTGGAGGTCTTCGTTGCGAGTGGTGTCCATTTGGAGAGGGGATGTGCGGGTAAGGAAAAAATGGGTGGGTGGGACTACAAAAATGGATTTTAAGTGATATGTATCACGACAATTAGGGAAATAAGGGAAATATAATGGAATAGGTGGAAAAATGGGGAAGTTGAGAAGGGCTTGGGTCCACGGGATGTTTTTTTTTAAATGAAAGGTATGACTGCGATCAGGGAGAAAAGGGGAGTCCAATGGAATAGGTCTGAAATAAGTGTGCCAACGAGACCACTATACTCTTTATTTTTTCTTTTTTTCTTTTTTTTTACTCCTACGAAGTTATACTCCAATCTGAAGAATATTGTAATGACGAAATGCCCAAATTCTTAACAAGAAGAAATGTGTAGTAATTTTTCAACCCGAATGCAGGAGGCACAGTTGCATGACAATATATCTTGTCTGTTCCCTTCTTTTTTTTCCATCCCAAGGGTTTGGGTATTCAAGGGTTATAGAGTCAAGGGTTTTCCCTGTGTTATAGCTCTATGATATACGTGCGGTTCCAATAGTAGTACTCAACCCAATATCTCAGGGCACCAACTAAGGAGGCTAGACCGTTCCCTTAGACATACTACCCAACTACCCAGGTACTAGAGAGTATCATCCCAAGTGTTTTTCTTGGTGGAACTATAACAGTCAAGAGGTCGATCGGTTTATCTATGGAGGGCTTCAAGAGATCTAAGTTGATCCGTATAAAGGTGATGTCTGATGTGCTACCACTCAAAGGTGTACGAATATGGGCTACAAGGGTGGCCAACAGATGTACGCTTAAGTACCACTTGTATTTCCTGCGTGTATGACTCTTTGACCGTGAGTTTATGCATGTAAGGACATATCTATGTAGCTTTAAGACGCTGTAATATGTCTCTAGCCTTAAAAAAATTAACCCACAATTTTCTACCGAGGAAAGTGCCCTGATACCACTTGCAAGGTACCAGATCTATTATATTAGCAGAATAAACAAATAATGCAGAGAACAACATTGAGATAGCAACAAAATAATGAAATACTGCAGAGATAATAGCGGAACAACAAATTATATGGAACCACAACACATGAATTATACCTTTATTGATAGGAAACAATGTTCACTTGCCTCTTCGAGGGGGTAACCTCCAGCAGAGCAGAGCTCTATTACAATAATTTTCCAAGACAAAACTTCTTATACCCTCTACTCTTATTTATACTAAATCTATCTATCCCAAGGAACAATCTAGAGGAAGATCCTTCTAGAATCGAAATCTTCTATTAGGTCTTCTTACAATTGAATTTTTCCTCCTTATTGCTACGCCTTATTAATAATGACCTTTATTACATGGAAATATATTATTATACCCACTTGAGGGGTTAGGTCCCTAACACAGCAACACCATTTTTTGAAACAGGGTTACAAAATGTGACCTCTAAAAAATGAGAACTCTAGAGAGTTCTCGTTAAGTTGGTAACTTTGTTATTTTAGAAATTTTGATATTAATCCAAGCTATCTCCTCATAGAAATTAATACCATTGAAGTGTGGAAGTAATCCTTCAAGTCTAAGGAAGGTCACTTCAAGTGTCTAGTTATGCCCTTCATATTAATTGACATGCTAACAAAATTCATGAGGATGACGATTGATATTTTGTGGCTACGTTGTTGCTTGTTTTAACAAGTGGCCTATTATTGTTTTAAAGTGTTGTTGGCGGGATTTCAGGGATAGGCCCCAGTCGGTGGGGTCCAGGGCTCGGAAACATGGCATCCCCATGTGACCAGGAGCTAGAGGACTAGGGGCTAGCATGCACATTTTTCCAATTAGTGGGTTTTTAACCATATTATATGATGTTTTGGTAATTTTTATGTTGCTTTAGCCTGATTTTTGCCCAAAAATGAGGATTTGGATCCCTTTCTAAGGCCAGATCTTGGGGGGAATTTGGGAGGAGAACCCCAACTCCAAATCTATAAAAACTAGAGGGTTTTGAAAACATGAAGGGAGTTCAAAATAGGAGAAATGTTGAAGAATTGTGAGGTCCAAGACATTTTTATGCAGGGAAGCCATTGAGGAAGCGAACTTTGGAGGCCATTTCCAGAAGCTATGCTCAACCTTTTTCAGTGTTGTCAGTTGTGTTGGATTCTTGACTTCGAGAAGAACACATCTAGACTAGTTTTTAATCTATTTGAGATACTTCTGATGTAATTTTGTAGCATTGAATTTTAATAAGAAATCTCCCTTCACTGAGACAAAGGCCCAAAGACGTAGGCAACCTTCTCGAACTCTGTTAACAATATTGGCATTATGGTTTGTTGTTATTAATGTTTACTTTATGTTATGTATTCTTTATGATGGTTTCACCATTCTTTCATTAAAATCTCCTTCCTCATTTAAGTTTTTGAATGCTAATTTAACACATGCTTAAAACTCAACCAAGTCTTTAAAAGATCAATTTTGGATCATTCAAGTTTAGAGAAGAGCATGCTAGGTGGGCACACCAAAACAAGATTAAAAATCAAAAGAGAGGAATTTCCAAGAAGAGACACCAGAGTTACTGAACACTCTCAGGAAGGAGGCTCTGCAAGGAGTGCATTGAGCAGGTGTAAGGAGTGTGCGAGAACTCTATTTCACATTTTGTGAGAAGGTTAGCAAGAGGGAACAATAGAATGTAAATCTCAAGGGGAGCAGTGCAAGTCTACATAGAGAGTGTAGGGAGTGCACAAGTGAATTTTTCAAAGTTAAGACTCGGAGGAGAGTCAAGTGCATGTTGGCACAAGAGAAAGTGCAAGAAGTGTACTAGAAAATAGTTTAAGTCCTAGACTGTAGGAGAAGTGAAAGTGTGCACAAATACTTCATCTGAAGTATTGAACAAGCTCATGAGAAAGAGTGTATTTGCTTCCAGGAGGGTATAAGGATTAGTTGAAGGAGAAAAGGGCCAAGACCCTTGAATTTTAAAGCATTTCAATCTCAAGAGGTGCAGCACGGAAATAGAGACCAAGTTACTGGTCCCTGAAGAGGAAGATTCAAAGGGAAAGCCTTTGAAATATCTAAAGAATCCTTCATTTGGAAGGAAAGCACAAACAACCAAGGAGGAGGAAGACACATGATCCGTTGGATCAGCTGTGGGAGAATATCTGGACCGTTGGATCAAAGTTCAAACGGAAGGAAGAGCATGCAGAGGAGAAGAAAAAATCACGTTCGTTGGATCTAGGCGCAAGGATCTATAGCTGTTAGATCTAGGTAAGTAGCATGTGTTTGAAGAGCAGAATCCCAAATAATATCTCGGCCGTTGGATGCTGGGAAGTTGTAGACCGAATATTTGGGTCCTTCGCGAATTCACTAATTCGACGCTCTGGGGGATCAAAAGTTTGGTGTTGTGAGAACCTCTGAAGCCTGGAGGTCCGAAGTAGATATACGTCGTAGATCAGCGAGGAGTGTGAACAGTTGGATCCCCATAGCTATTCGGGGCTTTTCTCGTTTATTAGTTCGAAGAAATTTGAGATTTGGGGTGTTGAAACTCCCAGAGCCTGAAGCTCTGGAGTGCCCGAAGTAGCTCATTCTATTAGCGCCTGGTCACAACCCAGGGTCATATGCAATTTTTGTTGGGAAAAAGGGGCCAGTTCTCGAACTTGATTCATAGGTAGAGTTTATCCCATGGTTTCATCCCGAAGCCACATGGTGGATCCTCACTAGTTGTTTTGAGGTGTGGGGAAGGAATTAAAGGACCTGTGTATGGGGTTTTGAGGGCTCAGTAGGGGCCCGAGAGCCAATTTGGCTCCTTGATTTTGAACGATCCTAGACCGAGAAGTCGCATGGTCCCTAGGTGAGGGTGGGGGTTTGCATCAAGTGGTATCAGAGATGATTTCTGTTTATAGGTAGCACGCATGAGGAAATGTTTAGTTTGATACCATCAAGTGGTATTAGAGATGATTTTTTCCTCTAGACAACAGGAAAAGGAGGAGAAGACAGAGTGTTGATGCTCTATGAATATTGTTTGCAAGTGTACAGTAGTCAATAGACAGCCAGGAGGGTTGCAGGAGAAAGCGATTGTTTCTCTTAGTTGAAGAGCAGGCAAAACAAATAACCAAGTGGGCTAAAAGAGAAGGACCAATTGAATTATTAAGTAAAAAGAAGAAAATGGATACTGAAGGCCATAAGAAGGTTCTGAAAGGAGACCACCAGCAGATGGATAAAGATCTCAAGGAGATCCGAGAGGATCTCAATAGGCTGATGTTGAATATGTATCAAGAAGCATAAGGAAGCCGAAAGTACAAATGGCCTTTGAAGAAGAAAGAAAAATGGCCCATCCAACAGTTGGTTTCCAAGAGGCAACAATAGATATTGAGGAGGTGGCTGAGGAGAGTTGAAAACCTCAGTAAGGAAAAGAAGAGACCAGTCGAGGATCTCGTAGACTGCTAGGAGGGAAGAGATGAAATTTCAGATTTCCAAGTGGGCAATAAGAAGAGATTAGTTGAGGATCTCGTAGACTTCCAAGAGGGAGAAGATGAACTTTTCGATTGTCAAGTGGGCAGTAAGAAGAGATCAGATGAGGATCTCATAGACTTCCAGAAGGGAAGAAGTGAAATTTCATATATCCAAGTGGGCAAGGCAAAGAAAATGAGACTATCTGAGAGTCTCTAGAACTCATAACAAGGTTCGCATCAACTAGAAATGTTGATAGAGGAGGATCAGAAAATCATTCTGATGATTGGGGGAATCAAAATATTCCTTCCAAGTAGCCCAGTCGAGGCCAGTGCACATGCTGAAAGTGTAGAAGAAGGAAGACAACCAAAAAAGACTTTCATGGAGGAGGAGAAGGAGAAGACATTGACATCTTTCTAAGAGATGAAAGAGGAAGAGGACCATTCAGACAAGATGCTCACTCAGTGGGAGATAGAGTTGAAGATGCTAGAGGATTGGCTAGACAATCCAGCAATAGAGGAAGACTACTAGAAGGAGACAATCATGCAAAATGAGGAGGAATTCTAGCTTGATGAGCAGTTGGATGAAGTTGGACTTTTACCAGCACAAGAAGAGGAAAGGGAACTGGCAAGAGTTACATTGTTAGAGGAGATCGTTGAGCAGCAGGTTGGTAGTATGGCTGTAGAATTTGAACTTGCAGCGGAGTGGAAAGTCAAGGCCATAGGAGGTGAATTCATCATGGGAGATCAGGATGATCTTCCCTTTAATATGTATGAAGAATAGATGAAACAGCAAAGCAGACTGGATAGAAGGAGCCAGCCAGTAGACCAACTCAACAGAGAGATAGAGGAGATTAGGAGGCTGATGTTGTAATCATCGTAGAAGATAGTCAGAAAAAGAAGAAGGTTGAAGAGAGGAGAACCTACAGTAGCAACAGGGAAGCAACAACAACAAGAGCATAACATAGGAGCAGATGGACAGCTCCAAATTCAAGTATGGGACCCTGGAGGATCTCAACAACAGCAAAATGGGAGCCATGAGAAGCAACTCATGATTTTTTCCAGTGTGGGATTATGATTTAGGAGTATCGCTTCACCTCATCAGTGCGTCAACAGCCAACACAACAACGCACTTGGAGGGAATAGATTTCATAAAAGGACGCGCCAATCCTTTCAAGTTTTGAAATGAATATAATTTTTTAATGTAATTCAATGTAATTAAATGTTTGGTGGCTTAGGGAAATCTAAGCCCGTGTGTATTGTACATGATGCATGTGAATTCACCTTTAATGACTGATATGTATATAGATTTAGGTCTGGTTCAGACTAGTTGTCAATTGAATGTAATTTAATGTGAGTAGGTAGGTGGAGGGAAGGCTCGAGGAGCCCTCTTTTATAAAAATACCTTTGCATCTAAATTCATTAGAGAGAAGGAGATTAGAGCATTAGAGTTAGTGAGTATTTGATAGAGCTGTGTAGGAGAGGATAGGAGTTGAAGACTTTGTTGCAGTCCAACTTTGTAAGCATTTGTACAGAGCCATCCATATTAATACAAAAGCAATTTTTCCTGCATATGAATCTCTATGTGTTTATAAGTACGATGAATGTTTGTTTTATGAATGTTTACTGCATGCTTATGAATGTTATTAGTGCATGTATGGCTTCTTTTGCAGAAATTAGATAGATTTCCCTATATGTAGTTTTCTGAGTGTTTTAGGATCTTAGGCTTGTGGAAGGAGTGCACACCAGAGTAGTTGAAAAACTTTGTGAAGCTAGTGAAGGGAGTGCACTTGAACTCAGTTTTGATGATCCAAAATGGATCCAAGAAGGGATAAAAATCAAAGTTCTCATAATCAAACAAAACTAGCACCATTGCGTCAAACTCGTCACACCAATTCTGACCATATATGTTTTTTTCAAAAATGGACACCATATGAAAAAGTTATCATGTTTGATCATTTTCCCAAACACGCAAAAAAGTTAAAAAATCAAAGTCAACAGTCAACATGTCGTACTTTTTACGTCAACATGATGTCGCAGGTGATGTCAGCATGATGTCATGAATATGTTAGCAGGGACACATGCAAGCACCAGGGCATGCCACGTGGAAACACTAGGTCACACCATGTGGCAGCCATTTTTGGCATTTTCAGGGCTAAGTTGGACCTGTAAAAATTTGACACGTGGCACTGTACAAAATTGACACATGGTTGTACATACGATGACATGGCGATAGGTGTCAAGCTATAGGCATGACACATGGTTGTATAGATGTTGACATGGCGACCCGTGGCAGGCTCTGGGTATGACACATGGTTGTACAGACGTTGACGTGGAAATAGGTGGAAGGCTGTGGGCTCCACACGTGTCATATGGGTTGATTATGCAACTGTCTGGGAAGATGACTAGGCAAGGTGATTGTGTTGGTGACTAGAAAGTACAGGCCTATCATAGGGTGACACGTGACCCAATCAGAGGGCACAGGTGGCATCCCAGATTTGGCTGGGTCAAAAATTTGTTTGGCACTCCACAGGTTTTGAACCCATGACCTCTGGATGAGCCATGAATTCACAAAAGGTGGCGCACCATCCGAGCTACGTTTCTGCTTGTTTTAACAAGTGGCATATTATTTTTTTAAATTGTTGTTGGTGGGATTTTGGGGATAGGCCTCGGTCAATGGGGGCCAGCGCTCAGACACATGGAATCCCCATGCGACTAGGAGCTAGAGGACCAGGGGATAGCGCACACATTTTTCCAATTAGTGGGGTTTTCACCATATTATATGATTTTTTGGTGATTTTTATGATGATTTAGCCTAATTTTTGCCCAAAAATGAGGATTTGGAACTCTTTGAGGCCAGATCTTGGGGGGAATTTGGTAGGATAAAACCAACTCCAAATCTATAAAAACCAGAGGGTTTTGACATCATGAAGGGAATTCAGAATAGGATAAATGTTGAAGAATTGTGAGGTCCAAGCCATTTTTATGCAGAGAAGCCGTTGAGAAAGCGAACTTTGGAGGCCATTTCTGGGAGCTACGCTCAACCTTTTTAGTGCCATCAAATGTGTTGGATTCTTGAGGTCAAGAAGAACACAACTAGACTAGTTTTAATCCATTTGAGATACTTCTGATGTAATGTTGTAGCATTGAATATTAATAATAAATCCTCCCCCACTATGACAAAGGCCCGGAGATGTAGGCAACCTTGCCAAACTCCGTTAACAATATTGGCATTATGGTTTGTTGTTCTTAATGTTTACTTTCTATTATTTATTCTTTATGATGGATGCAACATTATTTCATTAAAATCTCATTCCTCATTTAAGTTTTTGAATGGTAATTTAACACATGCTTAAAACTCAACCAAGTCCTTAAAAGATCAATTTCGGATCAAGTGGTATCAGAGCAGGTTGACAATTGGTTGTTTGAGTTGCATGATTACCAAGGAAAAGCTAAGTCATGGTGAAGGTGAGATTGTAGAAGGAGATACAGATATTGGATCAAGAAAGAGGACATCCCAAAGTGAGAAGATGTCATGAGAAGAAGGTCTTTCTCAAAATGAAAGGTAGTTTCAAATTGGAGATGGTAAAAGTGTTGTATGATTACTTGGAATGGAAGAGGTCTTTTCAAGGGGAATCTTCAAAACAAGACAAAGGTGAAGAAGGATAGGACCCTCCTAAACCTCCTCCTTCACCTCCTTCGTCTCCATCTTCTTCTTATTCTTCAAGTACAAGTTCAAATTCTATTGCAAGAAAACATTCTCATAAACATAATCCCGATATGCCATTACTTAAGCTTGATGTAAAATTCAATTTTCCTGTGTATGATGGGGAATTCAATGCTAAGAGGCTTGATAATTGGGTCAGACAAATGTAATTTTATTGCAATGTGCAACAAATCAATGATGAGGCAACCAAAATCAAATTGACATCGCTTCGTCTTGCAGGCACAACACTCATCTGGTGGAAGAGTAAGTTGCAACATGGTACTCAGCAAGTTGGTAATGTATTTCCATCATGGCAAGATTTTGTTTTTTCACTTAGAAAGAAATTTTGTCCTTTGGGTTATAAGAAAAAGGCTTTAATTGAATGGMAAAGTATTAAACTAAKAAAAGGACAAACGATCCAAGAATACACGGATAAATTTCGTAAGATGGCATTAATGTTAAATATTCCATTACATACACAAGAAAGTCTTATGAAGTATATAGGAGGTTTACCTGCACATATTCGTAACACTGTATTTATGTTTGGACCTACTAATATTGATGAGGTTTMTGTTCAAGCAATGTATATTGAAGCAGGGAAAACAAGAGTTGGTGTATCAAGGGAATCATCCTCAAGGAAAGAAGACAAAAGAAAGGGGAATGGAAAGAAAGAAAATTCAATGAYAGTGAATGAACATAAACTCTCTTGCAAGCATTGTAAGAAAGAAGGGCATGATGATGACCACTGTTGGYAATTGAATCCATAGAAGAGACCAAAGTGGTTCAAAGAAAGGAAAGGGAGKAAAATATTTGCATCAACAACATGACCAACAGACTTGGGGTATGATTCAAGTGATGAGTCTAAAATCACAACAGCTAGCTTGACAGGTAAAATTGGTGATGGTTATGATTCTAGAAGTAAATTGTTTCATATAAGGGTCATAATGAAACATACTAAGATCGATACATGGATAGATAGTGGATCTCCATCTAAATTAATTTCATAGGAAGTGGTTAAGAAATTGGGATTAAAAACTAAGATGCATCAAAAATCCTATTCAATTTATTGGATAAGCAAAGATCACAAATTTCCCATAACAAAGAAATGTATCATAAAATTTTCAATTACATCTAAGTATGTGGATGAAGTAACATGTGATGTGGTGCCGCTATAAACATGTGGAATGGTCTTAGGAAGCCCTTATTTATACGATCGCAAAGCAATCTTCTTCAGGGAACAAAATCAATATCACTTAACTAAAGAAGGGACAAAATAAGTTGTACATGCTCATCACATAAAATCAAATCAATCTCTTATAACAATGGAACAATTAAAGAAGGAAGCTTATGCAAGAAATACACCTATAATTGTTCCAAGTAAAACAATTGATCTTAAGCATGAACATGAGATGGTTGTAGAATGAAAGTTCAATCATACTTTGCTTCAATATAAGTTAATGTCATGCAAGCCAGTCAAACATATTGGTTTAGTTTCAGTCATATTTCTGATGTTATCGCATCTAATGTTATCGACATGGATGGTAGTGGCTTCAGTAAGATGTGAATGAGTTCAAATGGATAACAATATTCTTTCAGTTGTCATGGTTATTATGCAATTGATTATGATACGACATGTGCACAGGACAGAGATTAAAGACAAAGGACGAGTGGGGAAGCCTATCCCGCACTTGATGACTTGTTAATACCCTTTTGAGGACCAAAAGGTCTTAGTGGGGAGGAATGATCCAAAATGGATCCAGGAAGGCCTAAAAATCAAAGTTTTAGGAATTAGAAGAAACCAAATCCAGTGCTTCGGTCTC
>JASDQU010236201.1:2580-17038 GCA_032191745.1 Picea mariana
TGTCCCAATTGGGATTTGATTGCCATATGGGGGTAAGGTTCCAATGTGGGTTTGAACTCCAGGTGGGGTTTGTCCTCTAAAGTTAAATTTTCCACCAATAGGAATCTGATAAGTAGGTGTGAAAGACTGAGTGATTACACTAGGGCCGGCTCCACTAGTAAAAGGTGTATAGGAGCCTCCAAAGGGGACATGAGGGAGTGTCGAAAAAAAACTGGCAACAACATTTTGTCCAGGATGGGGAAAAATCTAGAAACTCCAGATGGACCCTGAGTAGGAACAAGGATAGAAGAATTTAACGGATTATATCCGAGGAGAAGGGACGAGGTAGGTCTAGGTAAAAGTGGTGTGTCAATGGGAGATTGGCTAGCCATCGTATTTCTAGTGTAAATATTTGTAGCGTCTAGGACCATTGTAGAATGGGCCATTTGAAGGGGGATGGCTGAGTTAGGGTGGGTTGGCTGGGTGTTTGAACCAGGGAAATAATAGGCAATAGTAAAATGTATGACATCTGTATTAGATGTTTTGGGCAGCTCAGGAGTGACAGTGATATCAACACCTGCTCCTGAGCCAAAGAGGGCCCCTCTAAAAATGCCAGTAGTCCAAAAATGATCCTAACCTTCAGGGCCTGTGAAAGGTCCAGTTGGCAATCCAAAAGACTCGACAACAATTTATCCAGATGAATTCACTCAAACAATATGTCTCATAGAGTCGGGAGGAAGTCAAATCCCTCTGGATAATATGTAATTCAAAATTTTTCTAAAAAGACAGTTCTTTCCACTCGTGGAGTGGCAATGTCTTGGAATTCTCTCTGTTGAAGAGACCCCTCCAGTGGGTTGGTAGGAAAGGGTTGAGAACCTTCCAGATATTCTAGGGGTAGTCCTTGCATTCTCCGTGAGTGACGTGGAGGGTCAATGTTGATCGAGCTAAATATATTACGAAAGAAATTCTATGGCCAACTATGGAAAACAACAACAGTCACTAATGAAATCTAGAGTTCAAACCATGCAAACAAACCTTCTTGTTCCGAAGTCACTAGTTGGTGATGAAATCCAATGTCGTGAAGTCGAGACAAGAAGGGGCTAGGATAGAGCGGGTGGAAAAGTTACGTTGACGACCGTCTTAACGGAATTACACCTTAGTGAAATCTCCCACACATAATCGTGGGTATACCCTCCAAGGAGCCCGAGTGAGTTTGGCCAACGTCGATTCCAGGTACCGTAGAGACTTGTCCCTCTACAGTCACCTTGTGTTAACAATTGCTAAGAAGATTGGCCACTAAGGTTACCAAGAACAACAATGATGCCTACAGGAACAGTCAACGGTCCGATCAACACACAAAGGTAGGGTATCTAGCCTGGAATCAACTCAAGAGGCTTCCACTCATAATTGTGGGTATACCTTCAAGAGACCCCCATAATACGCGCAATCGCTACACCAAGACCAACAAAGCAGGGTGAGTAGCTCTACCAGTCTTAATGCGACCTCAAGTTTGACCCTTGTGTGAGAAGGGCTTCCCAGGACAAAATGTTTCAAATGGATTTCAACACTCCCTATCACAAGATGATACAATGTGTTTTATGCTTTGGAGAGTGTGTCTTACAACCTATTCCAAAGCACTAGCCTAGCTAATTTTGGTGAGAAGAGTTTCTAGAAAATAAAATTTAATAATAAATTTTAGATTGCATTGTGTTTTAGAGGCTGTTGTTTACACAAGAGGAAGATGGAAATGAAACCAATGTTGTTGAGACCTTGACATAATAATATGAAAATAGATATGAAGGATGCAATTTTTTGTTCAATGAATTCTATCTATAGCAAGGAGAAGGTGTCTTTTCTGGAACTTATAAGCTACGAAAAGTACTTGTCTTTTTCTTGAACACGATTGCAAACAACCATAAAAATGAAATTTATCAATTTTCTCTTCTTTGTCTTTTTCTAAAAGAAATTTTTTTTGAATCCAAAAACTTTCTTACGAATGATTACTCAACAATAATGAATGGCTTTAATTTTTCTTTCACAAACCAAAACAGGGATGTAAGGAAGAAAGCTCAAGTAATCAACAAAAATTGATACACTCAACAAGCACCCAAATCAAACTTTCAACGTAGACAAAAATAACAATGACAAGAAAGTAGTTCACCAAATGCACATGGACAAAGAACTTTCCAGGTAGCAAGCAATAAAAAAAATCAATCAATCCCAACTTTTAATCCAACCAAAGGCTTTTGATCAAACAAACACTCAGATCTCAGAATCAAAGATTATACCCTTGTCGATAAAAGGTCAAGAAGTAAAAAAAACTGGGAAAAAATGATTGAGAAGAGTTTTCGATCTCTAAAAACCAATCAACCACAAGATTTGAAATCAAAAAACAGTCCAACACTGGCAAAAGAAGATCTTCCCAGGTAAACAAACAAATCTGGGCATAAAAAAGACAAGAAGACTTAATCCAAAAATTTTACAAACGAGTTCGCAACCTAGTAGTGGGGTGCAATGCGAAAATCAGGTATTTGCGCAGTCTAGACATAGGTAGGGTGCGAGAAGGTTGCACTAGTTTAAACAGTGGGGTGTGAAAATCAAGGGTTTTCATAGGCTCCAGACAGGTACAGTGTGAGACTATTTGTAATCAAAGAGATTTTGGAAAAAGGACAAAACATCTGAGTGAACTTCTAGGTCCAGAGAGTCTATATGGATCTCCCACAAACTCAGAGATTGGTTGGAAATGAAAAAGAGTAGGCTAAGAGAAAATGGCCAACAAAAAACCAAAAAATGAGTCGGATCCCCAGTGGAGTCGCCAATTTTGTTATACGATAAATTGGTATATGCGGACACTAACTGATATCCCTAGATCCACCTGGATCTAGAACAAAACAGGAGGGGACATGATGCTTTCCCTAAGTTACTATCATTGAATTTGTTGTCAAATAAAGAATAAGTGACATACCTTTAGATATCACTTCCCCTTGCAATCCAGGTATAGAGCAACCTGCGAGAATCAGGGTTTTCACACCCTGCAACATATCCAGCCTGCGAACTAATTATAAAAATATTTTTTGTAGAGGAAGACAACAATAACTTTTCTTAGGAAAAAGGTACTTATGAGAGCCTAAACACATAACTATAGAGACATCAACAAAGTGACCAAAATAATGTGTAAGATAGGCCCCTTAGTTGGTTGTTCATATTGGTTTGCTTTCTCTTTCGTTCATGTATATTTCTGTTATGTTTTCCTACCATTAACCTTGTTGTCCCAAATAGGAAGATTGGTCATTTTGGTCAACTTCCCCCACCGGACAACCATCTTAGTTGGTTGTTATATACTTTTTATGTGTAAATTTCTATTACATTTAATTCAGTTTTTTCCATACATAAATACCAAAATTTTGTTGTTTTCCTGCAAGGACATGACCGATCACCTATTATGATTCTCCTAAGCGGTTGGGAACCACCTAAAGACCTATTTGAGGCAAAGGGGACAGTAGGGCAGCAAATAAAAATATCCATTTTGATCGGTAAATATACCAATGTTGATATGCTTAATTTGTGTAGATAGTTTGAGTAGTTTTCTTGTCAATTTAAGTTAAACAATCTAATCTATACTTGTGTAGACAATCATCACACTTTCTATATTTCAAACACTAAACTTGCAATCCCCATACAAGGAGTTAGTTGGGGCTTTCATACACATGGTGGCTTTGTCGCTTGCAAAGAGCCTCAACCCATTCCTTTGGGTTGAATGGTGTAATCATTATTTGTAATTATATAATCTTGTCATATTTCCATTGTATCATTTTTCACTCACTAATCTATAGGTGGTTGCCCCTAAATGGGCCATACAAAAATAGGCAAGCTAAATACACCCAAAAAGCCACATAAATACTTGAAAACAATTACGGGGTTCGTCCCATACACTCAAAACAAACTTATACTATATACATATATATATATATATATATATATTATTTAGCCGTGACATATACGTCACCTACTTATTTACTTGTTTTATGTGTATACGTTTTAGATAGATTTCAAT
The DNA here is from genome assembly GCA_032191745.1 of Picea mariana. Lineage (NCBI taxonomy): Eukaryota > Viridiplantae > Streptophyta > Pinopsida > Pinales > Pinaceae > Picea > Picea mariana. Next base: position 6,614 of record JASDQU010236201.1, read on the forward strand.
TCAATAACCAAGAGGCATGCTTGTGAAAGAAAGACGTGACCTCGCCATGTGCATGGCCTGGTATTTCATTTAAAGCAATTTCAATTTTGTAGGATACTAAGAGTCAAAGCCAGGGAGTCTTCATTAGGAGCCCCTCAGAAGTTCTCTAGTTAGTACAAGTCAAGTGGTCTTTCCTTAGTACCCCACAATGAAGGAGTTGATTATCTTAGCTTGGTTGGAATACTTCTCTTCTTTGGTAAGCTCAACTAAAACTCCCTCTAGGGGGGTCCTAGGCCTCTTCCTTTTTATAGGTATCCATCTTCCATCCAAACGGCTTTAAAATCCCGAAAGAGATAGTGACAAGAAGTGGACAATACCTGCTTCTTTGAACTACATGGGGCACTCTTCAACCTAACCATCGTGATCTTCTAGGAATAATTTTATTATAATATTGGCACAGTTCTGGGATGTTTTTTTCTGGTTGAGATAACCTTGAAAATAGTGTGGTGGCCAAGGCATGTGATAAAAACTAAAAATTGACCAATAAAATACTTTTAAAGTCAACCTTTTGTCAGTCCACCTTTCACCCATGAGCCGAGATTTGAAGTTGTGAATACTTTCCCTTATATCATATTTGTAACATCTTGTAACAAGGATGTTCACCCCCCTTTACAGCCCTCTTTTTGATTTAACAATATTTCAGGATCACTTGCCGGGTCACCCCGGGGGGTATCAAGCCAGTCTGGGCTTGTCTCCCTGTCCTAAAAGCTTCGAACAACTTGCTGTTCACAATTTAAAGCCATTTAAAAGGACTTGGACGTAGCTTTTAATCTCACATTCCACCCATGTTTCTCATTTTTTTACTTGGGGCATCCATTGGTTAATTACCCAAGACATTGATTTACCCCAGGGACCCATTTTGGGCAAATTTCCAATTCTTTAAGGGAGTTAAAAACTCATTGTTCGATTTATTTAGTTTGTTGTACAAAAATTTAGTGAGCTTATTTTCATCCTACTTTCCATAATTTTCACCCTCGGGCCATTTTGGTCATCCATGAACTTGAGGGAGGACAAAACCCAGGGTGGGTGGTTCTAAGAAAGATTTCTTGTAAGTCTTTCACCTCTGTTTTTTTCCCCTTCATTACCACCTCAGGCGAAGGACCACTTAAGGTGCAAGTAGTCTTTGCCTCATGTCAAGCTATCAAAGAGGCTTTAATTGGCTTCACCGCCGGATAGGTTGGATCTGCCCTAACGAACATATATTTCTTATAACACCTGCCTTTTTCTACCAACCATACTGGGGACTTGCATACCTCTTTAGATTTTGTTGTATCCCAAGCTTATACTGGACATTGGACTCAAATTATTTGCGATCCTTTTCCCTCTTGTTGAAAAAATTTTGTGGCAAGTTCTTTCAGTAACACATTGGAATTTTCTTTGGTTCTTGTTATAGTTCAGTTCCCTTGCAATTTTCGTTGCATCTGGGAGCCATAAATACCATTGTGTTTTTCTTTCATTTTACCTTGTCAGTCTCTGATTCTACTTGTTCGAACTCACCTGGGAAGTTATAAATCTATCATACCTTACCTTCCACTTCGAGAAGAACGAGAACAAAGATTTTTTTATAGTTGGGTTAATATACATCGTTTCAGAAAGAGTAAGATTTTTTGTGATAAATCTCTTGTACTCAAAGTACTTACTTGATCCCCTTGCAAGCTGGCAGGGTGGAAGTATCCTAAGACTACAGAAATAGTGTCCCCCAAGATTACAAGAAGTCAAAGTTCGCGAAAGAAAACAAGTAGTGAGACACATACACCTGGGAAATTGTGGAAACTTGTTACCTCTGCATTGCAAGTTTAGTCACCCTCTTCCTCTTATCCTATTCAAATCCCCTTACTATAGAAAGATTTAGTTAATCTAGCAACAATTACTAATCCTTAGGTTGTTTCACCCATCGTTTCAACAACAGTTGTTCCTCCCATAGTTGTTCTGATGGCAATGCCATGGCAACCCGTGACTCCTTTGAGGTTGGCCAAACCTCTTCATGACATACCTATGGATCCCCCAAACAGGATTCCTAAGTTCAGTGGCACTGGTACATTGAGTGTTGAAGAACATATGCAAAAACTTCTGTGATGCATTAGCGCTTATGGACATAAAAATTCCCTATCATCATTAGAATTTTTGTAAGAACCTTTGAGGGTGAAGTAGCAAGATGGTATTACTTTCTTCCTAATGATAGTATCCCATATTGGGACACTATGATCCAAGAGTTAGAGAAACATTTCCAAGGGGTGGATGATGTGGCCTCCATGTTCAGGGATTTCACAACCATCTCCATTCATGAGGGTGAGAAAATCCAGAATTTTAATCAACGCTTTACCTCGACCTTGAATAGGATCCCAACTGCTTCCCAACCATCTGGGAACAATTTTTTCCATTATTACATGACCTCTATGAATATGAATGTAAATTATATATTGAAAGATAAATGAATACAAACTTTATATGCAGCCAAGACCAGAGCCCTGAAAATTGAAAGAAACATGGAGGAATCCGGTATGATTCCCTCACCTTTAGTGCAACCCTGTTTTAACGGAAGGCCTAGGAATGAGGTACCTTGAAATGTGGGTCCTCAGTATGAAACCCCACCTACCCAAACTTTGAGTATTGAATAAAGGGAAAGTTCAAAAACACTCAAGTTGTTAATGAAAATGAACAACCAAATACTTTCCCTTAATCGAAAGGTGAATGAATTGCAATTTTTTGCTCCTGCGAGGCCAAGACCTCCTCCCTCCTACTCCTCCTCCCAGGAAACATGATGTTGAAGTGGATTGGTGTCACTTTTGCCAATACTTCCATGATCCCGAGTATTGTTACTCGTATACACCTCACATGGAATTGTCTAAAAACAACAAAGCCCCCCTACCTCCAGTAAAAAACAATCTTGCTTCCACTTCCCAAAGTGAACAAATTAGCATGGAACACTCTATCCTCTGTGATGATGATCCTCTTGCTTTCAGAATATTTGTTGTAGAAACTTGGAGTCAGGCCCCTAAAACCACTCTGCAAGGGGTGGAAGATGCCAAAAGCGATCCCAAGGACAATGAAAGAGGACAAATTCCTACGAATGGTAGATTAACTTCCCCTACAAGTAACATGGTTCCTTGGACCCCAAATAAGGTAAACTTGCCTAATAATCCACCACCTTGCTTCCCAATGCTGATGCCTTACAACGTCGTTGAAGATCTACCAAAATTTCTACCCACATGACAATACTAGATGCTCTTGGAACACCCGCTGAGTTTGAAAACCTTTCACGTGTTCTACAAACAACTCCTACTCCATGAATGGAATAGAGAGTTCCTCTTTCCAACGAGTCCTCTTCTCAACCTAGGGAACCATATGATGTTATTGATTTAGACCCTAGGGTTCCTCCTTTCTATATCTCAGTTTTAATTTATGATTTTGTGCTCCATAACTGTGTCTCTAACACAGGAGTGAGGCACAATGTCATGCCCCTTAGAGTCATGAGAAGACTAGGTATTGAATGCACAAGCCCATGTAAATATCTATTAGCTTTCGATTCAAGGACTGTAGAAACAATCGATTATATCAAGGACTTATCCATTACTTACGACCAAGCTCCAGAGGTGAGCATGCTCATAAATGTGATTGCAGAAGATATACCTGAAGAATATGGCATGATTTTAAGGAGGGAGGGGTCCACCAAAGAAAAAAAGGGTTGTTACTTCATGGAGGGAGCCCACTTCGCCTTTCCTCAAAAGGGTGTTGAAGTTGTCATTAGGAGGGAACCAAAATACTGAGAGTAGGTTGTACCTTCTTCCTACAATACCAAACATGTTTCTTTTCAATATACAGGTATGGGTACGTGCACTATGTTATTTGAGGAATATGCACATGTCCCTCCTTCCGAGTTAGAAGAAATGGTGTGGAGTATGGATTTTGGCGATGCTAAATCCAAACATGGATCTGGGGCTGGGGTCCTTTTGTGTGATTCCAAGGGAAAATAAATCCCTTTCTCTTTTCAGTTAGAATTCCCTAACACTAATAATATGGCTGAATATGAATCCTTATTTCAAGGCCTCCAAAAGGCCTTATACTTAGGAATATGTCATTTGTTGGTGAGTGGGGATTCTAAATTGGTTGTGAATAATATTAGAGATAAATATGAAGTTCACAACCCACACCTCAAACAATACCACTGAAGGGATAAGGAAATTATTGAGAACTTATTATCTTTCAACATTCAAGCCATTCCTAGGGCCGCAAACCACATAGATGATACTTTGGCCTTGGTTGGTTCTTGCTTCACTTCAGATTTCGTAAGGTTTATCAAAGATATAAAGGTCCAAGTTTTACATAGACCTGCATTGCCTGATAATGTCGACTCTTGGCATGTTTTTGATACTGACGAACAAATCTGTAGATTCCTTCAAAACAAGGAAGAATTAAAAGATTTACATATCAGCCATGAGTTGGAAGAGGAAACTGGGAACATAATCCAATTGAAGACAAATAAGATTCCCCCTAGTTTGTCTATATTGGAATCCATGTTTGATTCCAATGATGCTACTACTTCTTCACCTAGTATTGATAGTGAATTTGTTAGGAAGGTGTGAGAAGCCACCCCTATTAACCTGGGAACTAAGAAAGATCCAAAACTAGTCTATATAGGTTCACAGTGTTCCTCTTCTAAGATCACTCAATTCACAGAACTCTTGACAAAGTTCAAGAATGTTTTTTCTGGGTCCTACGAGGATCTCAAGGTTTTCAATATGAAGGAGATAGTCCATGCCATACCCATAATCCGTGATTCGAAACCTTACAGGTAAAAATAAAAAAAGAACAACCCTTCTTTGGAACAAACAATTAAACCTAAATTGGACAATATGGAATCATCTGGGGTCATTTACCATGTCCATTACTCACAATGGGTATCTAATTTGGTTCCCGTTAGGAAGAAAACTGGTGATATTCATTTGTGTGTCGACTTTCGACATTTGAATAGGGTTTCCATAAAATACAACTACCTCATCCCACCTATGGAAGAGATTCTCCAACAAGTCTCTGGGTTTCAAATTATGTCCTTTTTAGATGGTTTCTTAGGTTACAATCAAATATCCCTCAAGCCTTTTGATAGTCATAAAACCACCTTCACTACTCGTTCGGGCAGGTATGCATATAACAAGATGCCTTTTGGATTGATTAATGTTGGGAACACCTTTCAACGTGCCATGGCCATTGATTTCAAAGGCTTATTGGGTAAGATCATTGTTGTCTACTTCGATGACCTCACAGTCTTTTCCAAAGAATGGAGTAGTCACTTTGATCACCTCAGGCAGGTTCTCCTTAGATGTCGTAAGTTTGGCATATCTTTAAATCCTAAGAAGACCATTTTCGGTGTTATGGATGGAAAATTTTTGGGTCACATCGTCTCTTGAGAAGGTGTCAAAGTTGATCCCGAGAAAGTGGTATCAATCAAAAAGATGCCCTTCCTTACTAATAAAAAATAAATGCAATCTTTCTTTGGAAAGATAAACTTCCTGAGACGCTTCATTCATGATTTTTCTCAAATAGTTAAACCTCTAAATCAGCTTATGAAGAAGGACATTCGGTTCAAATGGGACCCCCCTACCCATCAGGATTTTGAATCCATTAAGAAATCCATTGCTTCTGCCCCTCTTTTAATCAGTCCTGATCCCTCTAAAGACTTTTTCATGTACACTAATTCATGAGAGGAGACAATTTCTACAATCTTATTGGAAAACGATCATGAAGAAAATTTTAGGCCAATCGCCTTTGTGAACCAAAATTTGAAGACACACCAATTGAACTATTCTACACTGGAGAAACATGGTTATTATTTGTATAAATGCTTGGAGGAATTTTGACATTACACCAAGGTCACAAAGTTCTGGTTTTTGTGCCTACATCTCTCTTAGTCACTACCTTGAATCAAACCGAATTGCATAGTAAGTGGTCCAAATGGATCATGCATATGAAATAGCATGCCTTGGAATTTAAACCAATGAAAACCATAAGGGGGACAGGGCGGGAGGGATTGCTAACCCAATCCCACCCCTCGGTCATAGATGAACCATCTCAAGTAGCTGACTTGATTTCTTTTGAAGAACTAGTTAATGAAACTGAGTTAGCCTCACAACCATGGTATGGACCTATCGTATATATCCCGATCAATGGTGTGTGCCCACCAAAAATGGATACTAAATCCAAACGAACACTTCATTCACAAGTTGTCTGGTATGTTTTACAAGGCCAAATCCTTTACCGAAGAAACCTTGATGGGGTTTTTTCATGATGCTTGAATTTTACCAAGCCCAAATGGCACTTGAAAAATGTCATTATGGGGTTTGTGGAGGTCACGTTTCAGCCAAAACCACTGCAGATTATTTTTTACATGCAGGTTACTTTTGGCGTTCACTCCAAAAAGATGCCCATTTACTAGTTCGAAAATGTGAAGCTTGCCAATGCTTTATTGGGAAGCAAAAGTTAGTTTCCTTTCTTCTTAGGCCTATTGAATTCCAAGTCCCTTTCGCAAGATGGGGCATGGACTTTAGTGGGGCAGTTTCACTACCTTCTAGAGCTGGTCACGTATTCATCTTAACAGCCACAGACTATTTTACAAAGTGGGTTGAAGCAATCACTCTTAGGAACACTACCAGTTAGCAGGTGGTAGAATTCATTGAACGTAACATTTTATCCTGTTTTGGAACCCCTGATGAGATATTGACTGATAATGGATCAGATTTCATGTACGATTTCATGCTCCACCTTGGTGTTACATATGGCATCCAGATTTTTCGATCTTCCACCTATTACCCCCAAGGTAATGGATTGGTTGAATCAAAAAATAAAAATATGATTCAGATACTTAAGAGGACAGTCAAGGATAACAAGCATGATTGGCACACAAAGTCAAACTTTTCTTTATGGGTTGATCGTATAACCCCTAAGAAAACAACATGCCAAAGTCCTTACACTCTACTGTATGGGGCTCCTGATGTCCTGCCTATTCACTTACAAATTTTAGCCTTGAGGTTGGCTATTACTGTGGTAGAATATGATTTCCAACCTTTACAACATCATTTAGACACACTCATCAAACTAGAAGAGGTAAGAAAAGATGCTTTCCAACACCTCCAAAAGAAGCAAGACATTGTTAAACATTCCTTCGATAAAAGAGGCATAGTGGTAAATTACAAAGTAGGAGATGATGTCTTATTATGGGACAAAGTACACGAGGCCCCATCCAAACAGCGCAAGTTTGATTATTTATTGTTGGGTCCTTACACAATATATGAGGTCTTAGGTGTATATTTTAACCTTGTACAATATCTACTGCAAACAGATATTCAGTAAAGGAACAAAAAAGATACAATGGAAAATACAAACATTACATAGATATTTTTCCCCTGGAAACCCAAACCGGGAAAACCAACATATTCTATATTATTCATCATGTTACAATGCTTACAATACAAAATACATATAGGATCCAGCGGAATCCAAAACCCTAACCCAATGATCTCGATTAGTCCAAAAACTTAATTCCTTAACCGGAAATAGAAAACCATCGACAAAGAAACCATGTGCCGAAAACCACCTAAATATAATATAACACTACTACTCATGCAAATAATATAACACATACCCAACATTAGGGACAAATGCATTTAGATTGAAAACCTTGGATGGTGAACCACTTCAATTCCCTGTGAATGGTCATCACCTAAAGTTATTTTACTCCTGAGAGGCCTCCTCATCTTGTACATAAGTCACCATTTGTTCTTTTTCTATTTGTATGTATTCATTGTTACTAATTTTCCTTCTTGTATGTACTTCATGTTACCTTTTCACACTTGTATATATTCCCTTGGTTTCAACCTTGAGTCATTTTCCCCCTTGGTTTCAACCTTGATCCCTTTTTTCCTACTTGATTTTCAACTTTGATTCTTTTTGTTTGTTTGGTTTCGATTTTGGAGTATAGGCCCTCTTTGATTTTCCATTGGTTTTGTTCTTTTTCATTTTAAAATGTTGTAGGTTGTCTTCCTTTTGGTTTGTATGGTGTTCAATGGGAAGGGTATTTTCCTTATTTTTGGGTGGTTGCTTGAAAATAATGAACTCCTAGGATCCCTTTATCATACTTGAAATTTTGGGAAACTATGTCTTAATGTCATCTTGAATAGGAGTAAACCTGATTGTTATTTAATCAAAGTCAGCAGGGAAAGTCTAAGGAGGTAGCATATCATTATCTGGTGAAGCTAAAAACCATGATGGCATGATGGCTTACATAGCTATGTGATTGCAACTGCACTTTACCTGACCACTTACAATCTGATTTCTCCAAGAAACGATCGTTTTCCTACAAAGTTCCATCACTTGTTAGCACTTGATATTTCAGCGCTTTCTGCCAAAGGTTTTTTATATTTCTTTACTCCCTTGTTTGACTGGTTTCCTTGCTAGTTTTCTCCAGTGGGTTGTTGATTTCAAAAAAATCCTCGTTTTCTTGTTAGTGTGTTGAGAATCGAAGGCATGCACGAGACCTTGTGTTCATCCAAGGTTCACCTTAAGCCTCAATTCTCACAGTTAAGCCATAATCTGGGTGAGGAACCCATGTCACTTGGGCCACATTGATAAAAAAAACCCGGGTCATTATTCCCATTCTTCTATATTATGTAAATGTTAGTAAAAATTCTAATGTATATCTTTACTACACCATTTTATTTCTTCGATTATCCCTAATGTGAAAAATGGTCCTTATACTACAGTTGAATCCCCCCCTCACCCACATTGGTCACTTTGAAAGTATAAATTTCCACCGAGTATTCCCGCCTGTCACGCGGGTGATCCCATTGTTCTACATGATTTGTAAGGAATTACCCCTTCGACGCCAAGAATTTTGACCAAAAAATCTACTCTGGGCTCAATATGGTGTTTTACATAGTCACTACTTGAAAAACGTCCCTTGGTGCTATGGTTCCAGCCGAAGACAGTGGTGGGGGTCATAGTTACTATGGCCTCTTCCCTTAAAAGAGTATCAATTGGATACCTTCAAAGGGTTGTGAACCCTCCCACATTATTGATTCCTCATGTCAAGACTATTCGGTTTAGGTTTCATGAGCTAATCTTGCAGTTTACAAGAATTTTAACATCGCCCCCCTTCGTCTATCACTAGGTGGGTCCCTTGGGAATGGGGTCCTTTCGCTAAGGATAAGATGAAATATAGTCACAATTCAGGAAATACAATTCTTCCATGTTGTAGTTATCAGAGAAATCTTTCCAATGGGCTATGATGAACCCAATTCCAAGTCATTATGACCTTGTATAGAGGACGCAAAGTTAGCATCACTTGAATGGCCAAAACCAATACCTGTGACTTCCTAGTCTTCTTTTGTTCTGATTATTGTTTAAAAAGGAGAAACAAACCAAAGAATGGTGTAGGAAAGTTTGCTAGACCTCTCCAATGATATATCTCGTGCTTGGTTTTGACCCTCGATTGGTAAGAACGAGCTTTCACAAGGTCATGACCAATTTTGGACACCAAATTTATTGCAGTGATTCAGGGTTTAAAAATTATTGGTAAAGAGTTTTGAATCATGAATTCATATATTTCACGCTATAATAGAATCAGATACCTATCCAATGGCTCCTCATTTTCCTCATTCTTACCTCGGATGGCCCAGTTAGAGCTGTCGCAAGTTGATTAATTATTTCGGTTAAAGGGGGAAAACCAGCGCGCATGGGAAGGTTTCATTACAACTAAAACAAACATTAGTGGACCCAGGACACAAATTTATGTCCACCTCTTCGAATCACTCATCGATACCTTTCCTACGATACCTGATTTTCCTCAATTGGATATTGTATGGTGATTTGACACCTTTCGCAAGAATGGGTGTCATGTGGGCCCACCAATAAGTCACGGCCTTAAGCGACCACTGTTTCAAGCCAAATTTCAGGGCTGAGGTGGAATTATTTGGGATTGGTGGAGGCATATTCTCAATGGTATCATCGATACCTTTCCAACGACGTTCCCTGTGTCTGATTCCGACTCCATCTAACCAGGCAACATTTTTTGGGCTAAGTCAACAGCAGGGTCAAAGTCAACACCAAAGTCAAACTTTGACTTGCACATTTTTCAAGAAATATTAAAAAAATAATTGGAAAAATTTATTAAAAAATTTTAGAAAATTGGAAAATGGGGGAGGAGGCATGTAGCCTCATGCAATTTTTAGGAAATTTGATTTTTTTTGCAAAATTGGAAATGTTAGGATATTTAGACACTTAGGAGTTAGTTAAGATCTACTTGGTATAATATGTCGTTAGGTAAAAGTGTGTTTCTTTAGTATGCATTAGTATGCATTTGTAGTTAGGAAATCCGACGGTCACGATATGTTCCCG
>JASDQU010236202.1:0-16947 GCA_032191745.1 Picea mariana
AGACCCCACAGAGGGGGTACCCCCCCCTCTGCACTCCCCCACGTGGAAGAGTGTACATACTTCTGGGGTGTAAATACTTCATGGGGTATAAACACGGCTGAAAGTAAAAGACCTCTAAATCAGGGAGATAATCAGGCTCCACAACCAACAGAAATTTTGCTTAAGATTTGGCCATGGAAGTGATACCCTAGATTGGGTGTCAAGTAGATATTGGAAGATTAGATGCCCTTCTTAAACAAAATTCTAACTAAGAATTGGGTTGTTTTGGCCAAGGGTTTACTCTCATGTAGCCACAAACAGGAACATTATGGACAATGATCATTGAAGGAAAAACATGATCGAAGGGAAATATCTATCCAAGATAAGAAAGGTTTAATGGCCTCTCAAAAATTCTAGATACTCTACAAAACAAAAGTGATAGCATCTTCGACTTTATCAAGGGTGACCATAAAAATTTAAAAGGATACACCTCTCTAGGCCTTCTTACCCAATATCAATAATAGCATACCTTAACAAATTTTGGGCTTGAAAAAAGAATTTCCAAGCCTCATTCCCACTAACTTCCCTCACAACCCATTCAACTTATAAGGCCTAAGCATGAATCCTTGTTTTGATAATACCAAGCACCCCCAACTCCCATGGATTGCAAAAAAGGTCTCAATTGATTCTATGAAATCCTTTCTCGTTGACATCATTAGCCCAAAGAAAATTTCCAAGGGATTTCTCCAAGTGTTAATATGCCAATTTGGAAGGGACTCAACAGGGGGAGTAGTAAACATGAGTCATTTCCAAGGTTTTGGTACAAATTTGAAACTTAGCTAATATGGATAATATCCTAGTCATACATTTTCCAATCTTATTTTCCACCCTCTACCTTATGACCTTCCATAAGTCCTCACGCAAGGCCTAGAACAGAAAATGAATGCCTAGGAACTTAAATACTTTCCATAGATGAATCTAGGCCCAGTTTTGAGACCCAATCCAAAGTGGTATTGACCATCGAATTTTCTTGTAACATGAATGTTTATGCCATTGAATTTTAGAACCAGAGTTAAGGTAGTCAAGACACTCCATTGTATTATCCCAAGGAGATTAATCATTTAGTATGGCAAGGAAATTAGAATCATAATCAAAATGGTTGGTCACCCACTACTTTGCATCCAACTTGGGGAGATATGTACCTATGATCAAACCCATCACTACTTTCTGGCACAAAAGGTAGCCAAGCACATCGAAAACTAGGACATATAAGGTTGCAATAAGTGGGTAACCTTGCCTAATGGAGTGAAACACGTCCACCTACTCAAACTTATACATGTTGATAAAAAGGGAGGTAGAGGCCTCTGCAAATAATGTTTCAATAGCTATAATCAAGAAGGATCAAAATCCCTAAGCCTTGAGCATTGCCAGAATGAAAATCCACTCCACTCTATTAAAGGATTTCTTCAAAGCTAATCTTGATGAAGTGAGATACTCATCATGGGCCCAAAGCCCATTCCATGCCTTCACATACAACAATGACATTATCAAGGATGTAACTCCCTTGAATGAATGCCATGTAGTCTAGCCTTACAATCTTATGAAGGGAATGCTTTAGCATCGATGTTAGATATTTATCCATAATCTTGTACAAGATGTGAAGCAACATGATCACTTCTAGTTTGCTATCAACTCTAAGTCTCCTCCTTTAGGTATGAGTTTGATGAAAACATGGTTGATATCACATCTTATAGATTGGTTTCACAAATCTTGTTTGTATATTTGCAAAATATATAGCGCAACAAATTCTCACATGGCCTTGTAGAACTCACAAGCGAAGCCATCAAGCCTGATTGACTTTACCTTCAACATTTCTCTTAGGGTAGTTGTCAACTTACCCAAAGATAAGCCTTGATCACAAGCCCTCTTTTGTTTTTTCATCATTTATATTGGTACTATGTCAAGAAGTTGTTGCATGGTCATCTTTCTTTCCTCCATGTTGTTTATGCTTGAAACACCATTGAGTAGTTGGCACCAAACTCTTCTCAATAACCTCCTGGTCAAATGGTACAATGCATGTTAGTTTTGAGGGTTAAAAATTGCTCCATAAATTCCTTAATGGATAGGGCTCTGAAAAAATCCTTTGTAGGCCTATCCCTTGTGTTGAGTCATTGAATCTAAGCTTGAAGCTAGTCTCTATGGGCTTGACATATTTTTTCCACATGCAGAAGGTGGCACGACTTTGCAACATGCACTTAATTTTTCTAGTCAAATGGATTGAATTTTAAGGCTTCAATGATCTCTCAAATTCTTCCTTAGCAACCTAATTTCAGTTGCAATTTGGTGCACATAACCTCTCAAAAAGGCCATAGCTCAAGATATGCCATCTTACCACCAAAAAATCCACCCATCATCCACTTTTGGCCTTAGCACAAGGTAGTACACTATGTTAATACAAGCAAGGTAGTCGAGACTCTGCAAATGGTAGATATTCATGATGTATCTAGTCTTATGCATTCACATATTCAATGAACTTCAGGAAAAGTCAAACCATATTCATTGGTGGTCAAAAAAGGTGCTCATTCCATCTACTCACACATCCCTACAACTAGAGAAGTCAAAATAGAATGCATTATGCTTAGAAAGCACCATGAAATCACGACTCTATCTAGAAAATGAATTATTCTCTCCTAACCTTTATGGAACTTGTTCTAGTTGAACCATTGCTTAGAGGATTACCTGTGCCTATATTTTCTCAAGTTATACAACCCAATGCAAGTTTTGAGAGCTACCAAAGATTCCTTCTCTCCACATGGGATTCTAGTCAAAACCTCACCCTCCTTATCCTCATGGTTTTCACCCATGTTAAAATCACTACAAACCAACCAAGGGGTTTTTGGAAGTTCATCCATCATCCAACGCCAATCCACTAATTGTTCCCTCAAATAATTGAGGTATATGCATTATATGCATTGGTAATTCCATAATCCATCCTTCTAAATTAAGCAAATTCCACAGAACTATGTAAATGGGGTCCAAGCCCCAATTAGAAACAACCCCAATAGGTTGGGGGGGTCATTAGGATAGTGAAACATCCCTTCTCCTCTTCAACATCTTTAGAACCCAACCAAATATTAACCAACAAGGTCATTCTCAGAAAGAAACCTATAAAAAAAATGAATTAAAGCTTCCTTTAAACTTTATTAATTGGCAATATGTACATGCTTTAATACAAAAAAATTAGGTTGCTAGCGCAACATCCACTAGCAAGTCCAAAACTAAAAAATGAGGGTTGGTTTATGTGGGAGTTACTTCACACACACCTAGGATTTATTTTTCCTAATGTTTTTCCTTGTTTATTATTCATTATTAGTCATTATCCAGTCTCTTATATTTTAGGAAAAATATTCCTCTAGGAAGAATATTCTCTTCAGTTTTCACTTCAGTTTGACTAGTTGAGTGGAGTCTAGATGCTGCATTGGTTTTGTCACCATGCAACATTAGGATCATCACTAGATAATGCACATTAGCCTTGGTATTATCACCATACTGGCACATTACCCATGATTCCCTGATCTCCTCCTCACTTCACTATGTTTCAGTCAGTTAACTGAAGACTAGTAGACCAGTTAAATTAGTTAGGTGGCAGTTCACTCCCATAACTTCTTGAGAGACTAGACTAGGTCGCAGTTCACTCCCGTAACTACTGGTGTGTGTCCATATCACTCTATACCACCACTTTGGCACAATGGGTTCACCTCCAGTGCACATTGGTTGAGTTATACAGAGTATATCATGTATAAATTATTCATTATTCATTACGGTTAATGATAATTCTTCCATTTTGTCTCTCTTGCTTCTTATTTCTCAATTTATCTCTGCAAATGTGTGTGTATTTTATATCTAGATCTATTATGTGCAATTTCAACACATTTACATGGTATCAGAGCCGATAGACTGTTAAGCAAAGCTACCCCAAATTATTTTTTGCAGGTACCAAAGATTGAAGACAGCGGAAAGATGGAATTCCCAAAAGAATTCATTCTTACACCTTACAATTACTTTGCATGGAAGGAGAGAATCATTGTGCATCATCGAAACATAGGATTGTACAGTTTAACCTTGAATATAGATACAAAATTGACATCATCCATAGAAAAATCCAAGTATCTAAATCGAATGGATGAAGCATTCAGAACAATTTGCAGTCTCATCTCTCTCCATCTCCTTTTTCACGTACCTTCTTGTAAAAACCCCAATGAAGCCTAAACCACCTTGGAAGGGATCTTTGGAAAATAGGATGAGATAAGGGGACACATCTCGAGGTGTAATTTCTCACATTGGATCCAAAAAGCTTCGACAATCTCCAAGATTTATTTACAAAATTCAAGGATTTACTGTCACAACTCAAAGATTGCGGGGTTGATAAATCTAAGGAGGAGAAACAAATGCTTCTCACCATTCTCTCCAAACTTGGTCCTGAATTCTCCGTGTTAGTATCCACATTCCATTAAGTCAAATTCACCTCTAGAGCCACCTAGAAGATGCCTTCTCTTGAGGAATTTATCAAATCCCTGACACAAGAGCAAACCAAGCTCATCAACATGGGAAAAATCAAAGGCCAAAAGGCGCATGCACTTACTGTGCAAGATGTCAGCTATCAATATCATAAATCTAAATATAAAGACAAATGGGAATCTCATGCAAATCCGAAGAAGGAAGGGTACTCAAAACCCTTCATTGATGCCTCCGGATCCAAAGGTGGAAAGGGAAGAAAAGGGATGAAATGCACATACTTCCATAAAGGATTCCATCCAGAATCCACATGCATGCAGCATAAAATAGATCTAATGACTCAAATACTTCAGCAAAACAACCTTGGATATTTCATTCCCGAGGCTGCCAAGAAGAAGAAGCCAGAAGATTAGAATCCCAAGAAAGACAATTCTAGCCATGCCTTGATTGCCATCAACTCCTCTCCCAATGCTTGGATCGTAGATTCAGAAGCATCACATCACATGGCTTCCAAAAAAATAGTATATTCTTCGTTGGAAGCATGCAAAGGTCCTCCTCTTCTGATGGGGGACAAATCTCCAGTCGAGGTCACCGACAAAGGAAGGATTGAACTCACCAACGGAAGCTTTGAGAATGTGTTGCATGTTCCCAAACTTTCCATCAATGTTCTCTTCGGGCATTAGATGACAAATTTCGACACTGGAAATAAAGTCATGTTCACACCTAAAGTAGTGGACATCTATGACATGCAAACCAATTCCAGGGTTTCTACCAGTGAGGTAAATCATCAATCTAGATTGTCTACATTTTCTGAATTTATCGAACCAGATTTTTCTTTACTACTTACCCATGCTCATGAAAATAGTAGGATATTGAATGAAAGGTTTGAACATTTGAATTTTTGATATATGCAACAACTTAGAAAGAAAATATTGGTTGACGGTCTACCAGAAATCCATTTCTCCAAAGGAATCTGTGAGGGATGTGTTCCTGGAAAACACCCTCAAGAGAAATTCGAAAAAGGAAAGACTCATAGAGCTTCCTCTCCTTTAGATCTGATCCATAGTGACCTCATGGGTCCTTTTCTGCATCCATATATAAACAAAGTGAGTTTTGTTCTAATTTTTGTTGATGATTTCTCACGTTTCACATGGATTTACTTTCTCAGGCAAAAATACGAGGTCTTTCAACACCTCAAAGATTTCAAAGCCCTTGTTGAGACACAGTCTGGAAAGAAAATCAAAGTCCTCCGAATTGATAACGAGGGAGAGTATGTCAATCATGAGATCCATAATATTTTTCATGGCGAAGGGATTCAGTTGCAACACATAGTTCCCTATACTCTGCAACAAAACAAAGTTGCTGAGCAGAAAAAAAGATCTCTAAAAGAGATGGCATCTTGCATGCTACATGGAAAGTCACTACCACAGAGACTATGGGCCAAATCACTTAATTGTGCAACCTACATACAAAACATATTTCCCCATAGATATCTCAAGGATAAGACCCCGTATGAGGCTTGGAGCAGCCTCAAAATGAAAGTGACCCACTTTCGTATTTTTGGTTCACATGCATGGTCCCAGATTCCCTCTGAAAAGAGGAAGGCACTTGATCCACAGAGCACAGAGTGTGTCTTTGTTGGATACCCTGACAGTGTGAAGGGATATAGACTTATTGATATTTCCTCGAACCAGATCATCATTGAGCAAAGTGTCCGATTCAAGGAAAGTGTCTCGCATGTACCTCAACAACCGCATGCATACACCTTCATTCTTCCACCTGTCCGAGATGATGAGCATGCACATGCTGACTCTTCTTCAAATGAGAGTTTTTATTCAGAGGATTCAAATGATCTATATATAGAGTCAATACATTTAGATGCAGATTCAAAGCATCCAAATGCAGATGTAGAGCCAGAGCAAGGGACCAAGTGGGCACAAACTACTCTTCAGGATGTAGGGGATCTTGTTGGTGATCCATCCGATACTAGGAGGATTCGATCTAATTTCTAGGATCCCCATATTGCACTCACTGCCACTGAACCATTTCCCTCCAGTAATCTTTTCTTGGTGCAGTCTTCAGATCCACAGTCTTATGGCGAGGCTCCTGGAAATCCCTTTTGGGAATCCACCATGCATAAGGAGTACAAATCCCTCCTCGAGAATCAAACTTGGGATCTGGTTCCCCTTCCTTCTAGAAGGAAACTTGTCATATGAATATGGGTCTGCAAGACCAAGAGCGTAGTGGATGGAAAAATTAGCAGATATACAACTAGGATTGTTGCCAAAGGCTTTCATCATGTGCATGGCATTGACTATGATGAGACCTTTGCTCCAGTAGTGAAGATGGATTCCATACATTTGTCACTTTCCATTGCGGCGAACAAGGGATGGGAAGTCCATCCGATGGACGTGAAGATTGAATTTCTTCACGGTGATATCTCTGAGGAGATCTATATGGATCATCCCTAGGGATTTATGCAGGATTCATCTTTGGTATTTCGACTGAAGAAGTCTCTTTATGGCCTCAAGTAGGATCCGAGGGCATGGTATGCAAAGATGGAATCCAACCTGTTGTCACAAAACTTTGTACGTTTTAAATCAAAACCAAATGTCTACATACTCAGGATGGTTGATTCACTTCTACTCTTAGTTTTGTATGTTGATGATTTGTTGATCACGGGTTTCTCAACTTCAGCGATTGTTGCATTCAAGAGGATTCTACATGACATGTTTTTTATGAAGGAAATGGGTTCGCTACACTTCTTCCTTGGACTTGAGATCAGTCAGGATTCATGAGGATTCAAACTATCTCAGGCCAAGTATGCTCGAGATATCCTTGAGATATTTCACATGACAAACTGCAAGTCTTCTCCGACTCCTTTCCTATCAGGAGTCAAACTTGAAGGTGGTGGAGACACTCCATTGGTTGACAACACACTGTACAGACAACTAGTGGGGAGATTTTTGTATCTCACACACTCCAGAACATACCTCTCCTATGCAGTTGGCGTAGTTTCCAGGTTCATGCATGAGCCTCATGAGCTACATTGGAAGGCTTCAAAGCGTATCCTTTGATACGAATAGGGAACCATCACCTTTGGGATTCATTATGCAACAAACTCTACATTGGATCTCATCGGGTTCATTGATTATGACTGGGCTGGCGATAGCACTGATTGCAAGTCCACATCTAGGTACTCACTCAATATTGGTTCTAGGCCTATCTGTTGGTCAATCAAGAATCAATTTTCCATTTCTCTATATTCAGTTGAGGTAGAGTATAGAGGGGTAGTTAACATAACCATTTAGGCTATGTGGCTACAACATTTTCTCACTAAGTTGGGCATTCAGTTTCATCGACTGATCGTCATCTGGTGTGACATCCAGAGCACTTTGAAGTTCTACAGAGATCCAGTTCAGAGACAGCGAACAAAGCACATTGAGATCCATATGAACTACATCTGGGAATTAGTACACGAGGGGATCATCGACCTACAGTTCATACATCTTCACCAAGACCTTCACTGAGCAAAAGTTCCATTCTCTGCGAAGTCATCTTGGAGAGAAGGACATAGTTGCCTAGCAACTGTATTTCTTCTTTTTACATACATTGTACCTTGAGGGGGGGTTTTCCCATGAGTTTTTCCCTCTTTTATTACTTTATTTCAGTGTATCTTTTGTATTTGGGTTCCTAACATGGCCTCGTTTCTAGGACCCATTCTTTATTTTCACCATAGTGATGTTCAAGGGGGGTGTTGGAGTTACTTCACACACACCTAGGATTTATTTTTCCTATGCTTTTTCATTGTTATTAGTCATTATTATTCATTATCCAGTCTCCTATATTTTAGGAAGAATATTCCTCTAGGGAGAATATTCTCTTAAGTTTGACTAGTTGAGTGGAGTCTAGATGTTGCATTGGTTTTGTCACCATGCAACATTGAGATCATCACCGGCTAATGCGCATTAGCCTTGGTATCATCACTAGACTGGTGCATTACCCATGATTCCTTGATCTCCTCCTCACTTCACTATGTTTCAGTTAGTTAATTGAAGACTTGTAGACTAGTTAACTCAACTAGGTGGCAGTTCACTCCCGTAACTGCCTGAGAGACTAGACTAGGTGGCAGTTCACTCCCATAATTGTTGGTGTGTGTCAAGATCACTATATACCACCACTATGGAACATTGGCTTCACCTCCAGTGCACATTGGTTGAGTTATACAGAGTATATCATGTGTAAATTATTCATTATTCATTACAATTAATGAGAATTCTTCCATTCTTTCTCTCTTTCTTATTCTTTCTCAATTTCTCTCTGCAAATGTGTGTGGTATTTTCTAGATAGATCTATTTTGTGCAGGTTCAACACATCTACATTTTATGATAAAAACAACCCCATTATATAGTCCCAGTCACAATCATAGGCACATAAAACAAAGGGAATATGCTTGAGCAATAAACACTAGTCTATGACCTAGCCAACTGCAAGAGGAGGTTGGTCATGATTGTCAAGGTTCTTGCCCCATATAATGGATGGAGGATCAACATGAACAAGTACTATAGCATCCCACCCATCAGTGGGTGGCTTTGGGGGCTTGGGCCACTCTGAGATAGCAAGTGCTAGTGTAGGGAAACGTGTGTCCTCACATCATTTGCGAACATACTACCTGACCTAGTGGCAGGAACTATTGTGGTTTGACCTTGAAAATCCACTCGAGAAGGTGGTTGAGGTGGGACTGATAAGCCCAATGGAATAGGAGGATAATGAGGCACTCCTCCCATAGTGCACAAGGCCCCATGCCAATTATCGAGGAGCTATCGTAGATGCTCCATCCAAATTCGTACCTTTTGGGTCTACACAATGATATGTATTAACAAGTTCACATTGGTTTGGTCCAAAACATTGATAAAATTATTATAAATTTGATGTATTTGGAAGATTCTATACCAACAAGCTCACACATATCAACCTTACATCAAAGTAAGAAAAATTGTGAAATGAAACAACATCATTAAACAAAATATCATTTCCCGTTTCCAAATCCAAAAGAGAGATTTAGTTATGACAAAAATCCAAGTGCCCTGAAACCCTATGTCTCAATGCATGCGATTGACTAGTAAGGTAGCCTACAAGGATAATGAATCAAGAAAAAATTCTTGACACAAATATTATACCTAGGCCCATTCATCCCTAGCAAGTGGACATAACTAGAAAATGTATTCATGTTTTCAACTCACTTAGACTATGGACAAAGCAAGGTTTGCACACTTAGATACATTAACCTTCTATAAACGCAACCCCCCCTACCATCAAACTCTAATAAAAAACTATTTTGGGGGGTTCAATAATAAGTTTCCATATGCTTCTTAATTGAAATAACCATGTCTTCTGCTTGGATTTCAGTTGTTCAACTTTGTCCAACCAACTTTCACGAAAGAGCTTGGAGAAGAGCCACTTCTAACCCATGGTAATCGCCATGTATATCAAGAAGGTGATGGCCTTATCTCACTTCTATTCCCACCATCATGCATGAGGCACTAGAAGGCCAAGCTTTAACACCAAGGTATCAAGGATGAGTCTTAGCAAGTGAAAAATTTCTCTTGAGATCAACCTAGGGAATCTAATTATTGAATATGCCATAAAATAATCTATTAGCCAAGTGGATTCCTTCATGGAACAGTTTCAAGGTTGAGAACTGGGAAGATTTGACCCTTGATTTTCCTTCAATTAAAATCAATAACAACCAATAGGAGTAGAGCTCATTAAAATACAAGTCAGTCCTGAGGGACAACTCTCTCTAAGACATGAAGGTTTGAGGACTTCCCATACCTTCCAAATAATCTAAACAACAAATTTGCCTAGAACTTTAACCCTTGATAAGGTTAAAAGAACAGTCTAAAGAGAAATACCTTGCCATACTCTTTTTCCTAATGAAATTCCAGGTTGAACGTATTTCCTAAGGAGAAATTTCCAAGATTCCTTTCCTTCCACAACCAGAATCACCTATCTGTCACACAGTATCTGAACTTGCATCCTAGTTCTAATGATACCCAGGGCCCCAAATTCTTAAGAGGTACAACAAAGCTTCCAACCAGCTTGGTGGAAACCTGGGTGCTTATCAAAGTTAGCCCACATAAATTTATGAAGGGATTTATTGAGGCATCTATATGCCACCTTTAATGAGACTCAATAAGAAAGAATACCAGTATATATGAGAAGCTACCAATACTTTGGTGAAAATATGAAATTTGTCTATTAGTGTTAAGGGCGTAGTAATCCACTTATCTACCCTCTTTCAAATCTCTACACTACCACCTCCCAAATTTCTTGAGTAGAAGCCTAGAAAGCAAAGGGAACACTAAGAAACTTAAAATGTTGACTTGGTTGAATCCAAGTCCAACTTTGGGAATCCAACAACTCTGGAATTAGTCGTTGGTTCTGACTATAACATTGAGTCTTCATCGATGGAATACTCAACCCCAAAGTAGTACACAAAATATGCATACAATCCATGGTATGGCTCTAAGATTGTTTCTCTTTTCAAATAGTCAAGAAAGAATCCTCTGCAAATGGATTAATTTAGCAACCTCTAACTCAAGGAGAGGAATCCATTGAATGTGCCCCAAATTGAATTTGGTATTAAGAAAATATCCAAGTGCCTCAATGGTAGTTGCATAAAGTGATAGATACATAGTGGAAACCTTGTCTAATGGACCTAAACAATCCAATTTCCTCTAAATTTTTCCACTGATAGAGAGACACGTTGAAGCATCCGCAAAGAAAGTAAGAACCTTGAAATTTTGACTTCCTGTAAAATAAAATATCCACCCCACTAATCAGGACAATATTTTGTGGGCAATGTGTCTCCTACTAAGGTCATTCAAACCTTGAACATTCCAAGGGATAAATTCTGTTATGAACTCTCAATATCATGCATCTCCTTGTCATTTTCTCCAAGGCTGAGAAGTGCATCGAAAGAGTTTGCACTAGTAACAAGTTTCTTTAGTTGAAGCCAATATTAAATAGTAAAACACCTAAGTTTTTTTTATCAATCTATCATGTGTATTATCTTCACACAAATGCATCACTAGAGGAGGAGGAGGAGCTTTGCCAGTCTCTCCTTGTTGAGAAATACTAAAGTTCAAAGGGGGAGTTGATTTATACGCCACAGACCTTGAAGCCTAGGAGGGTTGTTTGGCATGTTTATCTTTGGTGTCAAAGCATTTGGGGGCCTATTATCTCAATTTATTCTCACTACTTAAGTCCATTCACCTTTTGTAGCATTTTCATGGGTACCGATTAGGCCTTGGGGATTCTGTGTGGACGATGGTGCATGTAGGTTGCCCTGTTGCATCAAGGCCAATCAAATATATGATGATATGTGCTTTGGTAACAAAAATAATGGGTTGGGGAGATTAATGTATTACACAAACTAGCGATGGACTATGTCACCTATATTATTGTAAACAAAATCCTTAAATTCATTTGACATGATAACCGTGACACAAATCCTACATTGGGACCTTGGGTTAATGAACCTACGATCTATTTCATAGAAGTTAAACTCCTATCAGAGTTGAGATTTATTCCAAAAAGGGATATGATTGCATGATTGGGAAGCTTGGGAGTTTCACACACACTGGGAAGGATAGCTAGGTATCTTGGTTAGTAGAAAATCCCTTTGAATAAGATAAGAAAAGCATCAACATATATTTACATATCCCTGGACCATGCCTGAGAATCTCCACAACATTGGCCTTCTTAGAAAATTTGAAAAATAAAAAATCTTTGTTAAGACCATGGGTTTGTAGGCAATGCCACCCATGTGGCTCCCAAACCTCTTTAATTGTTATGTCCCCATTTTTGGGTTCCCCTGTTTTGTAGTAGAAGGGACTTTCATGGATTGTCAGTGGAGAAAAAGGAGTAAAAAAGGGGGTCATTTAATGTTACTTAGTTAGGAGATGTTATTTTTTTGAAATGACATCAGGGAAATAAAGTAACTTTAGATTAATAAGTTACTTAACCATTATTAAAGTGACTTTTAATCTTAAAGTGAAAATTGGAGGGAAAATAAGGGTTATATTTGACTTAGTCAAAAAGGGGAAATTATAGAAGTTACATTTGATTTGGTCAAAAGGGGGAAAGTTCTAGAAGACATGGAAAAATGATAAAAGGATGAGTATATCCTCACTTTGGAATTATGATATGATTGATCTCTTGTATCTTGCTCTTGGAACCATTGTTTCGTTAGGGTTTAGAAAAACCCTTCCATTGTCGGTCTTGTTTCAATGCTGCAATATCCACCCTAGCTAGACAAGGAGGAGGATCCATTCATGATCTTCATTGGAGCTTCATCTTGGGTTTTTTTTCAGTTTTGGGTTGTAGTGATTTTCTTGGAGAGGTTGTGGCACTTTGAGGGTATGATCTCATCTGTTTAGGAGACCTCGACATGATTCCAAGTTTTTGGCTTGTATTGTGTGTTTTCTATTAATGTATTTCATTTTCCATAGAAACCTTTGGATCATTGTTTTCAGATCTTCATTCATAATAAAATACCACATATTTTCCATTCTATTTCTGGTGTATTTGTATTACATGCAATATGTTTGACAAAATGTCTATTAGTAAAATACATGCAAATTGTTTGTTAAAATTTGTCAACCAGATTAGAGCATCAAGAACACTTATTTCACAGAAGGACATAATATATCATCCAATTATATTGGGGACATTACAATGGTATCAAAGTTGGTGATCTTGCGAGCCTGTGATTGCATCAGATAACTTTCCTTGGCCAAAGAAGGGAATAAATTTTTGGGTCTTTTTGCAGATTTTTTAAGAAAAAAAAAAGGGGGTGGCACATTTCAGATTACATCATGAAACTTTTTAAGCAGAATTTGACAAAACAAAATTGGATATTTGAATTCCTCTCAGAAAAATACCCAATTTGAAAAAAACAATCAACCGAAACGAAGTCCAGGAAGTAAATTTATCAACATTTTAATTTCGACAAATTTTCAGGGTTTTTCCAAAAAAATCCACGCAATTTACAGTGAGAGGAAACAACAATGTATGGTCAAGGGTTTAATAAATGTTTAAAAAACCCCAAGCCAGAAAATACCAAATTATTACAATTCTATAACAAACATGTTGAGGTTTCTTAAGAAGGTTGATCCAAAATGTTTGGATGAACTTTTGAGGAATTTAAAAGAAAATAGATATGTGTGTGACTATTAGAAGTATCTAACATTGGATGAAGATGTCTGTGCAACCTTATCTTTCAAAATAGATTACACCCTCATGCACAAAAAATGTCCTGAGGATTTGGATGAGGATTATTTTAAAAGCACAGGAAAAGAAGTAAAGGAGGATGAGCATGAAGGACAGGTGGAGCAACATGCATCTAGCCACGAGGAGGATGTGTGCATAAAGGAAGAACAAAAAAAAACCTATGAGACATCATCAAAACTAACCGATGAGGCCAATGACACTAGTGTGTTGGACGGCTATATCTCTGATGAATCCGAAAAAGATGAGGCTGCAACATCTCATGATGACTATGAGAAAATGTTCCAATCAGTCGATGATGAGAATCCAACATATTCCACTATGTATGATGCTTATGATGAGGGTAGTCGAAGTGTGATAACACTTATGCATGATGAGGATTCATATGATGTCGATGATGAAGAGGACATGACTATACCTCAACAAGATGGTGAAATTGAACAAAGGCCCTTAGCATTGCAATATTTGGAGGACCGATTATTGGTCAAGGAGGAGCAGATTGTACAAGTATTGATGAGGACAAATGGTGCCCATAATTTTATTGAAGACCTTATGTGGAAAACCCAAATGAAGGAGAGGCAAAAAAGAATTGAAGATGGAGTCACTAGTTCTCAATTGTGCATAATCAAAAGGGCACTAGAGTAGATGAAATACGATTATTTGCAGTTATTCGTGGATAGGGACCTTGCTCTCAAATTTGTTGATGACAAGGAAAGGGCGATTGAGGATATTTGTTACCAGCTTAGTTTGGCACACTCTTCATCATTTATAGCAGCAGAGACTTCATCATATTTGGCAGTAGTGACACATGAGAGCATGAGTGGCACTCATGATTTGAGGGAGGATCCACTTGTGATGACTCCACATGAGGAGCATTTAGATTTGTAGGTGTATGAGGTGAGTTTTGACAAAAAGGGTTTTGACCGTGCGCATGTTTGGCATTGCAGGGATCATGAGTCGTTTCTTTTAGCTTAAATCTTATATATAGAGACGATAGTTGAGAAAATTCTTTGTGGACTAGCCAACAAAAAAGTATATGCACCAGTCGATTTGGGGATTGAGTATAGGACAGATGTGGATACATCACTCTGGGATCTAGGTTCAATTGATGTTAGTAGAGTAATTGATACAGCGTCACATATATGATACATGATGGTACATGATGATACAATGGTGTGCAGTGGTATACAACATTATACAGTGGTTTATGGTGGTGTGGAGTGGGTTTTTGGGATGTTTCCCTCGGGAAGACCTCCAGATAGGGATTTAAGACATATCATTGAGTTTGGTTCACCTAGGATCGATGAGTGGATGGAAAAGCTTCATGGAGAGGAGTATTCCTTAGAGATTGATCTATTAGGATATCCCCAAAGTAGGTATAGAGAGAAGGATACCCACAAGATCGCTCTCAGATGTCCCCTTGAGTCATTGATCATACCATTGGGGTTGAAAAACACACATAACACTTTCTAGTCTTACAGACAGTGGCAGTGGAATATAGTGTTATTTTCTTATGTCAATATATATTCAGCAGGATATGGAGGGTTCACCTGAGTCAGATGAGTGAGGCATAAAATATTATAGCCATGTCAGAGTTCTTTTGTTTGGGCTATGTGGTTGGAGCATAGGAGGGGATCCATATTGTATTGGATTAGTTATCAGAGATTTCAATTGACAGAGTGGTGGATGGAATTACCCACTGTGGAGGTCGCACACATGTATTCCATGATTCTACACTTAGGAGGGTTATGCATGACTCATTTTTGGCAGGGCATTCTGGGTACTCGTATGAGTATGAGGCACAATAGGTGACATGAGTACTTTATAGGGAGGTATTTAGGCTCCATGGATTACTTGAGTACATTGATGGTGTAGTTTGGCAGGAGCCGAACATATTAGCAGCCACATAATTAATTCATATTACTCGGTTTCCACCAGATAATGACATACTAGGGATTTGGCTCATTTTGACTTCGATGGTTACCAGTATGTCATAACAAAAAATAGCAGGTATTGGGAGTAGTGGAATTCCAATTTGGTGGTGAGATCCAAGAATTCATCTTAGTGATAGATTGATTCATATGATGATGATCGAGAGAGACATGATAGTGATTGATCTGATTTATTTTTGGGATGTCAGTAGAGGGGAGGTTGATAATTACTCTATATGGAAGGACAAACTCGAGGTCAGTTGTGGATTTGCAAGCTTAGATTTTTCTGATACACCTTCACGGGGGAGGGTTCAAGATAGTGGTTTTAGTCCCTTCAGGGATTTCATCTTGGGGTTTCGGGAGAGGAGGATGCAGAATGGGCGTGTTGGCCTGATGGTGATGATTAGAGTGGTGCAGCATTAGCATGGTGGTACCTTTCTGGGACTATTTTGGGACCCTGAGATTACATTGCTTGGAATTTCAGATGTGAGCATCATTTTCAATTTCTAGAGTTTACCTTTGGGAGGCTTAGGGGTGTTTGCTTGGAGGAGTGGTCTTCTAAGGAGTTTACCGAGTTTGTACAGTTTATGATAGCCTGGCTAATCAAGGACAAGAAAATGGATTCTTTTATTAGCACCTTATAGACCAGCACTATGAGTAGAGGGTGCTCCACATCATACAAGATAGTTTGGGATCCTAGCGACTTTACCACCAATGGTATTCTTCTATTCATATGGAGAGACTTTGCAGACGATGTATTAGGGGACTATATAGATTATGCTTTGACGAGTGTGGTAGGTCGGGAATGTTGGAGTATTAGGGATTTTCCCTTTGACACTTGGAGGTTAAGTGTTGTTGATACTTGATCAACTTGTGACCACATAGACTTCTCTATGATGTTTTATTTTAGAGTTGCTTTAGTTGATTTCACATGGTTACAATGGTCGGATATGATCCTTGATAGTAGGTGTTATCACTGTAATAATTTCTTGGAATCCAAGTCTTGAGATTTGGTAGAATGCTAAATTAGTATAGAGAAGTGTTAGACTAGCAGGCGGGGTCATATTTGGCAGGCAGGGTTAAAGTGTTGAAATAATGTAATTGCGAAGAGCATTCTTATTATTATTTTGTTATTGGATTAAATCCCCATTGTGGATTAATCATTTCATTATTATTATTATTGTTATTTGATTAATCCCCATTGAGGATTAATCATGTCGGTAATTGA
>JASDQU010236205.1:479-12814 GCA_032191745.1 Picea mariana
TTAAAGTTACATTTTGCTAAAAATATATTTTGATACTTTTTTGTCTCTGAGAAGTTCTATTCAGGGATTTACTTCATTCTTCCTCCAATTTCAATAACTGGTTGATCCTCCTTTGGATAGGTGAACTATTTTCTGCATCTTTTGTATTAACCACAAACGTCAAAGCATTGAATTCGAGGATGATTGGAATTTTGGCTTATTTCCCATAATTCAATGTATATGGAGACATCCCAATGTTGTCTTTTGGAGTTGTTTTGCTTGCCCACAATGCATCATTCAACATCAAATGTCAATTCCTTTGGTTCTTTTTAACAATTTTCTTCAATATCTGAATGAGTGTCTTATTTGTGGATTCTGCAAGACCATTTCCTTATGGATAATAATTTGATGATTTCTCCATAATAATTCCATATTATCCACAGAATTATGTAAATTTTGAACCAATGAAAATCGAGCCATTATCAATGATAAATTTTTCTAGGACACCAAATCTTGACAAAATATCATCTTTGTTGAAATTAATTAATTCTTCAGAATCAACCCTTTTTAATGCCATTTCCTTTGGCCACTTCGTAAAATAATCTGTAGCAGTGAGAATGTACATATTTCCCTTTCTTGACTTTGGATTTATTGGCCCAACAACATCAAGTCCCCATTGGGAGAATGGTTGTTCTACAATTATAGGTTGTAACAACATCACAAATCTCTTCATTTTCCCTGAAAATTGTTGGAAAGATACACACTTCCTTATTGTGGCATATGAGTCTCTACAAATTGATGGCATATGAGTCTCTACAATTTCAAGGCCAATAAAATCCAACTCTTATTATCTTATGGGTGGTGGCCATACATGAAAAATGTCCACCACATATTCCTTCATGGAGTTCCCTAATTAGTTCTTGGGATTCTTTTTCATCAACACATCTCTGTAATATACCATCATAGTTCCTTTTGAACAGTATATCAACAATCAACACATATTGATTTGATTTCATATTCAATGTTGCCCACTCTTAAGGGTTCATGATGACTACAAAATTCCCAAACCTTAAGTAGAATACAATATCTCCATACCATTCTGAATTGGACAATGGTTCTCCTACTGAAATTGAAATCATTCCATCCACAAAATCACTGTTTGTGACGAGATTACATAAACCTTGTCCTTTGACAACATTTAAAGGTTTAATTTCAATATCATATTCTTGGATGTTCGACAGCTAGTATGTACATGGGATGGAACATAAGAAATGACATGGGAATTTAATATGTACTTCTGAAAGTGCGCCATCACTTTCACAAGAGCCAGGACTTGCTTTTCCATCTCTGAATACCTCAATTAATAATCATGAAGGGTTTTTCTCATGAAACTGATTGCGATTTTTTCATCCTTGGTATTCCTCTGAGTAAGAACATATGTAACAACTATTTTTGTAGTGAACGAATAGATAATGATCTCCCTTTGAAAATATAGGCTAATGAGGACTGGAGATGTGGTGATTTCCCTTTTGATATTATTGAAGGCTTCTTGTGTGTCTGTTTTCCATTCAAACCTTTGGTCCTTTTTCAACAATAAATTGATCAACTTCACAATACTTGCATAGTCGGGAACAAATCTTCGCACAAAGTTGATCTAGACAAAAAAATGATTGAACTCCTTTCTTAGATGATGGGGAGTTGAGTTCATTTATATATTTAACTCTTAATGGATCTATAGAAATCCCTTCCTTGCACACAATATGACCCAATATTTTTCCTTGAGTTACAACGAATAAACATTTCTTTGGGTTTAGAAAAACACCATATAATCTGCATCTGTCAAAAACTTTTCTCAAGTGATGGATATGATCACCCCTTGTTTTTTAATGCACTGTCAAGTCATCTTGATAGTCTGCCATGAATTTTCCTATCAACCCACTAAATGAATTATCCATGGCCCTCTAAAATGTGGCTCCTTCATTCTTCAAACCAAAGGGCATCCTAGCATATGCATATGTCTCCCAAGGTGTTATGAATGTTGTCTTTGCTCTGTCTTCCTCAACAACCAAGACTTGATTATATCTAGAAAAACCATCTAACATGGACATCCTGGCTGATCTTGTGACTTCTTAGAGAATAAAATCCATGTTAGTTAAATTATAATTATCTTTTATACTTGCCTTGTTAAGATCCCTGAAATACACACATTTGAATCTCCTCGGTCTTCTTTCTTACTATCACAGAGTTTGAAAGCCAATTGGAATGCCTAATGGGATATATTGTTCTGGCCTTCTTTAATTTCTCCAATTCAACCTTTACCATAGGTTTCAATTTGGGTTTCATCTTCCTTATTTTTTGCTTGACCATCTTTGCTTCTTCTCTCAAAGAAATGATGTTGGTTGTGGATCCTGATTATCTTCCTGATTCAAAGGTCTTTGTTTTCAGCCGTGTTTATACCCCATGAAGACTTTACACCCAGGAATAATGTACAATCCTCCGTGCGGGGGAGTGAAAGGGGGTATTTCCCCTATTGCAAGGTCCGGGGCCAAGCAACCCCCCCGCGGGGGTTCGAGGGTGAAGCCTTGTTGGCAGCTCAACATTGTTGTTAACTTTTTATAGAAATTAATTGATCTACATAGCTTCCTAACCAGAGTCATTTGTTTTTATTGCTCTTCATGATGCAATTTTCGAAACGACAGTTGTAAGTTGTCATTTTTTTCTATTATTTTCTTTCATGCTTTGTTCATGACTAGAAGCATGAATATGAAGCATGGAAATTTGTGACTGTGTTACCTCTCTGTTCTAAAATGTCGTCAAAGGAAAGTTGTTCATATAGTTTATTAATGAAGTTGGTTCCTTGCCATGAACAATTACTCTCTTTGTTTCGATCCTTTCAACATCAAACATGCTTAGAGATTGATGGTTACATGAATCAAAGGACCCCCATGATTTGATTTTTGGTATGCTTTTGTTTGGTTCTTGGCTTTACATTTATTTTTCTAAGTCTTGGATTTTTCGACTCACCCAAACCTTGTGATAGAACCCAAGATGCGCACACTCATTTTTCTTTTTAATGTTTTGGTCCTAGACTCATACTAGATGCAAAGGTGGAATTATGATTTGCAGGTAGACATCATTCCCTATACTACCCTTGGGATTTTAAAACCCTCTTCACATGCATTTCAATAAACACCCATCTAATCATTATGAGTTTATGTTCATACACCATTCACTGTTGGAATGTCATCGGCTCGGGTTATGGCTCTAGACTATCTTTGCAAACCCTCTCTGTGTGTTGTGTCTGATTCGTTACCCTTTCATCCATCATGGCTCCTGTTGTGAGAGTTGAACCAAATGACATTCAAACTCTTCTCTTATATGACAATGCCAAAAAAGATTTGGAGAGAAATGGCAGGCTCGTTTTCATTAGGAAGTTTCAGGGTTTCAATTTACAAGCTGCCCAAGAATTCTCTTTCTCCTTTGATGGTTGTAGATCGAAGGTTGGTGATGTGCAACTGGAGGTTACCGAGGATTTCTTGAGTCAAGCTACAGGGCTACCAGCAAGCAGTCAAAGGTGGTTTAAAAACGCAAAAGTGGAAGAAGTTCCTTGGAGCCTGTTGTTCACATCTCGGAAAATAAAAGGGTGTGATAAAGGTATGCCCATTTCCTTCCTAAAAGCTCGGTGGTATGATTTGCTCACTGTGGTAAAGCAATTTGTTACCTGTGAGAGATGTTTCAGGCTTGTAATTTTGTACCATTTGCATCTTCTTATGATTTTTATGGGTTTCCCTTTGAATATGCCGTATTACTTACTAAGGAGTCTTTATAAAATGGGCAAAAGATACAAAAAATAGCGGTCAGACTCTAGCCTCTTCCATCATGACCTAATTAAAATCTTGCTTATACATCAATTAGACTCACAGAATGACAATCAAGATTCGTTCATAACCTGAAACGGCTATGGTAACTTTGATATGGAGGAGGTAGATAAACTTGTGGCTAAGAAGACCCTTGTCCATCCTACGACGTCTCTCTCACCTCCCCAGACCTATGTCTCACCCCGTTACTACAAACCCTTGATCAATCCAAAGGTTATTGAATAGGCCTGTCAACAGATTACACATACAAATGACTATGTTAAAAATGTAAAGAAACCTACAGGAAAGATATCTAAGAGCAATATTGATATAAATTTTAAGAACAAAAGAGCTGACAGGCTAATTTCTAGGAGGCTTCATAACAAGTCAAACTCTCATTCAATTTCGATCAGTATGATTGAAGTCCACGAGAGTTCAGACTCTGAAAGTGAGAGGTTCCTCACTACAGAAGACTTTCAGTCATTCGAGCCACACCTTGATCGGCCCTACAATTTTGTTGACAATTTACCTCCCTGTCTTAAAAGTAATCTAGAGTTTCCTGGTGTCAAATTGGTTAATGAATCCACTGTCAGTATGGAAGGTACTACAGTTCACAACCAAGTTTGTTCCCATGCAACCGTTGCACAGTCAAATTGTGAGGTTTGTCTATCATGGATTGATAGATATTATAC
Source organism: Picea mariana (assembly GCA_032191745.1). Lineage (NCBI taxonomy): Eukaryota > Viridiplantae > Streptophyta > Pinopsida > Pinales > Pinaceae > Picea > Picea mariana. Next base: position 5,008 of record JASDQU010236205.1, read on the forward strand.
TGATATCCCTATCCTACAGTCACAGGTTAAGGATTTAAAGGATCAGATCGATGTTTTAACAAGCGAAAACCATAGACTCGAATTTGTTATTTAAGGCAAAGAAAAACGCATAAAGACAACAGGTAATGTAGTATTTAAAAACGTGGAGGCTGCAACAGGCATTGTGAATTCCAAGGTTGCCTGATACGATTTGATTTCATAGTTGGAGGTATGATTTTTCCATCTTAAAATAGGATTATATTGTTAAAATTAGATTGCTTTATTTTACAATAAATTGGATTTCATTTACTATAATAACTAGCTACCGAATCACAAGATTCTATAGTCGGTTATGTTAATTTGAATTGTGTAAAATAGTGGTTGAAAATGTATCTAAAATCTTTCTATTTTCCTTTTCTTTCAGGATATTCAACGATCCATGATTACAAATTGATATGAGGCATCCTTGAGACCTTGCAGTCATATCTTTGATGCATTTTGTATGAACATAAATGAATTGTTGTTAGTTTTGGAGGATTTAGTAGGATCAGGGTGGTTGCATCCCCCTTTATTTTTGAAATAAATATTTGATCTCAGAAATAGAAACAATTATCTTTCCTGATGCCTTTATAAACCCATCATTTTTGTAATCAGGGACACCTTGGCCTGGGGCTTATTGTGAACAGTTTATACTCAAATTTAGACATAACAAATATTTACTTTATGCTTTAGTCATCTGTGAATGTTGTTATGACCTATAGTTTGTTTATCTTGGTAATTGAATGAATGCAGATAGCTTTCGTCTTCACAGATTGTTTTTTTTGTCAAGATAGTTTTTCTTCATAGTTCATGATTTTATGCTTCAGTTTTATCAAAACAATTGAATGATATTTCAATTCATGTTATGAGGTTACCTTAAATATGTCAATTGATTAAATGCAAGCTGTAACTGTAGGATTTATCTCATGTGTTATCTCTTGTGATCTATTATATCACTGTAATTATTTTGCATCTTGTTGTTTTATCAATTGAATACACCAGTCAATGCATAGTTTAGATTTTGTACCAAATAGTGTGAAGATGCACAGCAGATTTATCTCGTGGATGGACTGATGCACGATTTATGAAAACAGTTGGATGCATACTTTTCAAATGATTAATAGGTTAGTCTGTTCTTTTATTTCATTTTCTTGCTTATTATAGAAGTTCTTATATATAGTATAATTTTCACTATCTATATCTTTTGTTTAATTAAGTAGTTTAATATTTGATCTTATGAATGCATATAAACAAGAAAACAAACCAAAAATGAATAGTACTTTTTCTTTCTTTATTACTGTCATTAAAATAACCATTTTTACATTCGATTTTTATGAGTTCAGATTAAAACTCGTGATTTATACATATTGTATATATGATAAATAGAACTATTATATAAATATTATTTAGATAAACTGTATATATATATATGTACATATATATTTCGGTGATTATTATTTGGTAAGTTATTGTATTTCTTTTAGTTATTTTTCGCTTCCATTAGGACTTTAGATTGACCAACGGAGCCATTAAACCCATCAGAGTGAGTCAATCCAAACGGCTTGGGTTAATTAGACAACCCCACATTGTATTCACTCTTCCAGTTGATGAGCGGTCAATTTCGCCCGCCAACAAATGGCACTAGAAAGAGGGCCTGAACACTATTAATGGCACGTGGAGGTCGCAAGACTCCTCGCCCACCTACCTTCTCACCTATAGTAACAAGAAATCATTCTGACGACAACATTGTCCCTCAAGCAACAACCACATCAAATGGCAATCCACGGATCACCATTGAACTAGTAACTCCAAAACCCCCCAGGGGCCGACATACAAGAAATTGTTCATCAATCCCTCATAAGGATGCATGGTGCCTTGGCCCGTATCAGAAAACAAGGTCAGCCTTTGAACCAACCATTAGACTTCTTTGATATCAGGAAGCAACTTGAAGGTATTGATCTTACCTTAAACCATATGGATCCAGATCACATCCTCACTCCTGCAGCAGGAGGATCTGGTATTCCACCATCACCACCCCCTTCATCTCCTTCTTCTTCTGGAGAAGAATCATCACACGAAGGTAGTTCTTCATCTCAGCCTTCGACACCACCCACACCTATGGAAAATCCAAAAAATCCCGCCAGACCTTGGCTCGATCAAGATGCAGTGGCCATACCTGGGCCCCAGCATCATTTTCCTAAACATCCGGAGAAGTGGCTCCCTAAATTCGATCCAGATTCCAATCAGATTGTTGAAGATCATATCAAAAACATTATGCTAGCCATTAGGCTCCGTAGTGTTGAACACGAAGACGTAGTATGTAGACTTTTTCCCTACACCTTTGAAGGCAATGCCTCTACCTGGTACTTTTCCCAACAACCCCACACCATTGTGTCATGGGATAAATTCGAATCCTTTCTCCTTGAGAAATTCGGAGACGACAAATCTCTTGAAGTCCTAGTCATGGAACTCTCTAGTTTAAAGATGAACCTCAAAGAAAAGATAAAAGACTTTAATCAAAGGTTCCTAACATTAAAGAATCAAATCCCCATGGACTCAATGCCTGCCGAAAATCTTATCGTCGCATACTACATGAAAGCCTTACACCAAAACATAGCAATTTGGGTAAAAAGGTCCAAGAAAGCCACATTGTTAGAAGCCTTCGAAGAGGTGAGTCAAATCGAGAAGGATATTCTCATCCTAAAAGACAATATCTGTAACGAGACAGAGACTACTTCATCCTCCAAGAAGAAAAGCGAAATTCTTCCTAGACCTCCCCAAACCAAAACTCAATCAGATGGTTCAGAACTAGAAAGTTTACAGAAGGTCGTTCAAAATTTATCTAATCAGGTTATAGATTTGAGAAGATCAGAAGAAGCTTTTTCAAGCAAAGGGCCTTAAAAACCCCCTTTTAGAAAGCCTTTTCCCACAAACCAACCTAACTCAAATTATGAAGGCCCAAATCTAGAAAGCTTACAGTTTTCTATTCAGACAATTCTAGAGGCACATGATAACTTGATTCCTCTAGAGATTCCTGAAGACGTGGCTGAACAAGAGATAGTGGAAGAGGACGAATCCTCTCCCAACATTTTCGGGCATTTTTCGAATAGCATTTTTCAAGCTAATTTCGAAACAGTGCATCCTTATAATACCAGAAGCAAGACATCAAATAAATCTTCTTCTGAAATCAGAACTAATGCACCTCAAAAAAAGTCTAAATCAATTGAAACTAAACAGAATTCAGTAGCCCTAATTTTAGAGTATGATTTGATTGAGGATCTCAAAAAACTTAGAGCTAATATTTCTATTTACGAATTATTGAAATTTCCTTTTCTTCTGCAAAAGATGCTGCAGAATATTGCAGAAAATAGCAAAAATAACAATCCGAAGAGAAACAAAGTTGTTGAAAACAACCCCAAAAAACCTCAAAAGGCCTCCATTAAAACGACGCTAGAGTCTTCTGATAAAAGAGGCCTTGTTGTAAAAAGTGTAACAAATGTAGATAAACTAGTTTTAGGGGCTGCGACTAAAAAACAACAAACTTCTGTTGTTAATACTCGCAGAAACGTCCCACCCTTTTTGTTGAATTTTGAAATTTTTAATAGGAATGTACATAACTGTATGGTAGATTCAGGTGCATCATCAAACGTAATGCCTTGGTCTGTCTGCCAAAAAATTAATGCCGAAGTCCAACCTTCCAGCCTGAAAATTATTCAGCTTGATTGAACTAGTGTTAAAGTAATAGGTGAATTAAAACATGTGCTTATCAGATTATCATCCAATCCTAAAGTTCATCAAGTTATTGATATTATTGTCGTTGATATCCCCGAAGTATATGGCTTGTTTTTAAGTAGAGATTGGTCCAAACAACTACATGGTTATTTTGCAACGGATTGGTATCACTTGTGGCTACCCGAGAATGGAAAGCCTAACAGAATCAAGGTCAATCATGAGTGTTATCTTAAGTTCACGGTAATCGATTTAAATGATCCTAATGAACCATTCACTGCTTCCGCCAATTCACCTTAAATACAGGGGATGGACACTTTTTTTGGCAATTTCATGGCTGAAACTTCTACCATTACTGACCCAGAACAATAGTCCGAAATTATGACATGCACATAGTCAACATCCCTCTCTTAGTGGTCACATGAACCTGACGAAAATCAAATATGGTCTCTTTACTTCGATGGATCTAAATCTAAGGAAGGATTTGGTGCAGGGTGTGTGCTCATTGATCCATTAGGTAATAAAAATTTAATTGCCTGCTGCTTAGAATTTGAATGCACAAATAATGCGGTTGAATATGAGGCACTCCTGCAAGGTCTCGGAAAAGCACTAGATTTGAGGATTCAAAATTTGACAGTCTTTGGTGATTCAGAAATTGTGGTTAGACAGGTAAAAAACTCTATTCACTGTTTATCTCCACACCTGAAAAGATATGAAACTGAGGTATGGAATTTAATGAACAATTTTTTTGCGTTTAACATTAATTCTATTCCCAGATTGAATAATTCTGAGGTTGATTTGTTAGCTAACGTTGCCTCAAAATTTTTTCCTACAGAAGGCCTTTCCCCAAATGCATTTTTCGTCGAGTTGTTGTTCAGACCATCCGTCCCGGATAACATCACAAATTGGAGAGTCTTCGATGACGATCAACAGATCATCAGTTTTCTGCATATGGAAGAGACTTTCCAAGGAGCAGTTATCGATGAAGGTACCCACAACGAAAACCTTCACGATTTTACGGTAATACCAGATCCAAGATCCCCGGAGTCCACATCAGATATGGTAAACTCTATCCCAAAATATGTGGTTAGATTAGAAAAATTTTATGATCTTCACGATAAATTCAGAAAATTAGTGAATTGTAAAATGAATAGGTCTTCCTTGACACATGAAAAAGTAAATTTAGGAACTAAAGATAACCCATAGTGCATCAATTTGGGGTGGGGATGTTCTGAGAAAGAAAATATAACATTTAATAAGTTGTTTAAGGAATTTAAATATGTCTTTTCTTGGACATATAACGATCTAAATACCTTTGATCCTAACATCATACAACACATTATTCCCATGAAACCCTAGACCCAACCTTTTCAATAGAAGTTAAGAAAGATGCACCCAAAACTTGAACCAACAGTCAAGAAAGAATTAAACAAACTCTTGAATGCTAAAATAATCTTTCTGGTAAGACATACATAGTGGGTCTCTAATCTTGTCCCTATAAGGAAGAAGAGTGGTGAAATCCGACTGTGTGTCAATTTTCGAAATTTAAACCGAGCATCTGATAAAGACAACTACCATGTTCCTCCCATGGAACAGATCCTTCAATAAGTATCTGGTTCTGAAAGATTATCGCTACTGGATGGTTTTTCAGGGTATAACCAAGTCCTTATGTCTCCCCCAGACCAACTCAAAACCACTTTCCGTACTCCATGGGGTACCTGTGCTTATAGGAAAATGCCCTTTGGACTCATAAATGTCGGTGCCACTTTTCAAAGAGCGATGGATATTGCTTTCTGTGGCTTAATCAATCAATCTGTAGTAGTTTATCTAGATGATGTCACTATCTTCTGAAAGAATAAAGGAGATCATCTAGCTCATCTAAGATTTGTTCTACAGTGATTTCGTAAGTACGGTATTTCTTTCAATCCTAAAAAATCTGTCTTTGCAGTAGAACAAGTAAAGCTCCTCGGTTTCATTGTATCAAATGAAGGGATGATTATTGACCCTGAAAGGAACCAAGTCATTTCAAAACTGCCCCCTCCCTCTTCCAAAAAGTCCATGCAATATTTCTTAGTTCAGATAAACTTTGTTAGAAGGTTCATCCCCATCTTTTCATAAATGGTCAGACCATTACAAAATTTAATAAAAAAGGATGTACAGTACCATTGGGGACCTTTAGAAATTCAAGCTTTTGACTCAATAAAAAGGCCATAGTAGACACTCCTTCCCTAATGAGCCCTAATTTTTCGCGATATTTCACTCTTTACACATTCACCTCTAATCGGTCTTATGCCACTGTGCTAACCCAAAAGAATGTTGAAAACAATGAAGTCCCATATTCTTTTATGAGCTCAACCTTTAAGGGAGAAAAACTCAATTACCCAGAAGTAGATCAACAAGCTTATGATTTTTTTAAAGTGGTAAAACACTTTCGATCTTATCTACTAAAATCTAGGAGAAAAATCATTGTCCCTTACCCTGTTGTCAGAAATTTGTTAGTGTAGAAAGAACTGGGTGAAAAAAAGGGCGAACTGGGTCACATCCTTACAAGAATATGACATAGAAATTACCCCAGCACAAATTGTTAGAGGCCAAGGTTTGTGTAAATTGGTTGTTGATTCAGCTATAGAACAACAGAATGAAACTGATATGTCACTTCAGGACCAACACAATCAAAAACAAATCTGTTGTGCACAAAACCTTACTAGTCCTTGGTATGATGACATCAAGTTTTATCTAATACATGGACCAGCTCCCCAACACCTTTATCCAAAAAAGAGGAGAGAAATGAGATTAAAATCAATGGAATATTCAGCTGGTAAACGATATTTTGTTTCACCAAAATTTCAATGGAATACTTATGCGTTGTCTAGAAAAAGATGAAGCAGAAAAAGTCTTATTGGAATTACATGCAGGGGAAGCTGGTGGGCATTTTGGTGGAGACACCACTGCCCACAAAGTATTAAGAGTAGGGTATTACTGGCCTACTCTTTTCAAAGATGCCCATGCCTTATGTCGCAAGTGTGTAGTCTATCAAAAGGCATCTGGACGAGTACAGAAGTCAACATTCCCACTACAACCAGTTTCGGTAGACTCCCCTTTTCAGCAATGGGGCCTCGATATTATAGGCCCAATCAACCCTACATCCTCGCAGCAGCATAAATACATCATAACAGCCACAGATTATTTCACCAGATGGTCCAAGGATGTGTCATTAAAAGTTGTAAACACCAGCCAGGTAATATCCTTCCTTAATTCAAATATTATCACTCGTTTTGGTATTCCTGAATGCCTAGTATTTGATAATGCTTCCTATTTTTCGTCTCTCGAAATGAGTGATTTCGCTTTAGAAAAAGGAATAAAATTAAAATACTCTACTAGCTATTACCCTCAAGGCAATGGTTTGGCGGAGTCAACTAATAAAAACCTGATCAAGATCATCAAGAGAACCGTCTCCAGAAACCACAAAAACTGGCATAATGCACTATTTAATGCAATCTGGGCTGATAGGGTAACTCCTAAAACTGTTGTTGGTAATTCCCCCTTTTTTCTCGTTTATGGCAGGGAAGTGATTCTTCCACCGCACGTCCTTCTCCCATCTCTACAGTTATCGCAAAAGGTGCAAGAAGAAGATTGTCCTCCCTTGGAAAGTTAGATTAACGCTTTGCTAAAGTTAGAAGAAGTAAGGGCTCAAGCAAAACGAAAATTGGATCAACATCAACTCATTGTCAAAAATTGGTTTGATTCCAATTCTGCCTCGGACATAAATTTTGAGGTAGGTGATCTTGTCCTTAAATGGGACAAACCTCATGAGGGGAAAGGAGAGCATACCAAGTTTCAAAACCTATGGTTGGGGCCATTTTTAATTGCAGAAAAACTAGGTCCCAGTTCTTTCTGCCTCCAGAATTTAGAGGGATAGCCAGACACCTTTCCGGTGAATGGCAAAGCTCTCAAAAGGTATTTTACCTAACGATTCTCCAATACACCTTCTGTACATATTTTTTTGTTTGAGTTTCTTTTCTTTCCAATTTTTCTTTGCTGTTTTGTTTTGTTTTCATTT
>JASDQU010236210.1:16484-33521 GCA_032191745.1 Picea mariana
CATTGCTCATTGGATATAATTGAATGGTTTAAGTATAATCTGATTTTTTTTTTTAAATTGTACTCGATACTGATTCACCCCCCTCTCAGTATCAACACCTTTGAGATATATGAAAATCCTCTTCACTGCTAACACATGTGACTCCTTTGGTGCTTCTTGAAATCATGCCACCTGTCCAACTGCCTGCATTACATCTGGTCTGGATAATGTCACATATATTAGGTTGTCAATCATTGATTTGTATTGCCTCTGATCTGTAAACTTTGAATCATCATCTTTGCTCAACTTACAAATGGTTTGCATTGGAGTGATAACTGGTTTTCAATCTTCCATTTTGAACCTCTTTAGAATTTCTCTGATATACTTGGTTTGAGAAATAAAGATTCCTTGGTTTATTTGACATATATGAATTCCCAAAAATAAGGATAGTTCTCCAAGTAACGACATTTCAAATTCATTTTTCATATCTTTTGCAAATTTTTGACTTAACCTATCATCATCACTACCAAAAATAATATCATCAACATAAACTTCAATTAATAAAGTATTACCTTGACTTACCTTGATGTAGAAGTTACTGTTTGCACTTCCTTTTCTGAACCCTACCTGCTGCAGATACTTATCCAGTCTAGAGTACCATGCTCTAGGAGTCTGTTTTAGACCATACAAGGGCTTCTTTAATTTACACACATAATCTGCATTCTCTAACAACTGAAATCCTTCTGGTTGTTCAATTTAGACTTCTTCTTCAAGTTCCCCATTCAAAAAAGTTGATTTTATGTCCATCTGATATAATTTAACATTTTTGGAGCATGCATAGGCTAAAATAAAATATATTGCTTCCATTCTAGAAACTGGGGCAAATGTCTCTTCAAAGTCGATTCCTTCAATCTGTGCATATACTTTACATACCAATCTAGATTTATTCCTTGTAACTTGTCCATCTTCATTTAATTTATTCCTAAAAACCCATTTTATGTCGATCACATTCTTATTCTTTGGTCTTGGAACCAATTCCCAAGTGTCATTTTTCTCTATTTGATCCAATTCTTTAGCCATGGCCTTATTCCAAAATCCATCCTTGTTGGCTTCTTCAAAACAGTTTGGTTCAATTATAGATAAGAGTGCTAGGTGTGTTTGTTCTTGTGAACATATTTTTCTTCTAGTCTCAACTCCTGCATCTTTGCTTCCAATAATCTGATCTGAAGGATGATTCTTCTATACTCGTTTTCTAGGTGTCTTTGGAGATACTTGATGAACTTTCTCTTCTATTTCTGTTGGTTTCTCTTCATCTTCCTCTTCTATTTAATTTTCTGCTTCTTCTTCGAAAAGTTGTTCCATTGATTTGTTTTCTTCTTCGTTTGATTTTGGTCTATCTGTTTCATCAATTGCTATGTTGATGCTTTCCACAAGTTTGTTCAATCTTAGATTGTAACACTTGTATTCTTTCCTTGTACTTGAGAAACCAACAAGTACTTCTTTTTCCACATGAGAGTGAAACTTTCCCATTCTGCCATATTCTCTTTTGATGTAGCATTTGCTTCCAAAACTCTGAAGTGCTTCACATTTGTTGGTCTTCCTTTCCATAGATCGTAGGGAGTTTTATCAATGTTGTTTCTGAGCATTAATCTATTTTGAATTTGAACTACTGTATGCACTACCTGTGTTCAAAATATATCTGTCAAATTGGAATCAATTAGCATTGTTCGAACCATTTCCTGTATTATCTTATTCTTTCTTTCAACAACTCCATTATATTGAGGTGTCCTAGCAATGGATAATTTCCTTTTTATTCCATGATTGCTACAGTAGTCCATAAATTCCTTTGAAGTGAACTCTCCTCAATTATCATATCTCAAGCATTTGATTCTTGAATCCATATCATTTTCAACCATTTCCTTTTAGATCTTGAAGTTTTCAAAAGCTTCTGACTTGTTCTTGAGAAAACAAACTGCAGTCAGTCTTGTATAATCATCAAATAATAGCATAAAGTATCTCTCATATTTTAAATCCCTTTGTTGTAGTTGGTACAAATAGATCAGTATGCACAATTTCCAGTGGTCTTGTTGTTGAATATTCCTTTGATTTGAACCTGGTCTTTGTTTTCTTTCCTTATTGATAATGATTTCATAAAGTGTTGGTTTGTTTCGTGATCTGGGGCAGTTCTATGACTGCTTCTCTTTGGCTGACTTTGACAAGGTTATCAAAATGCATCTGACCCATTCTTCTGTACCATAGACAAATTTCATGTTCCTTTCTAAGACAACACTTTTCATTTCCAATTTCACTTAACACATATATGTTGTTTGAAGTTCTAGCAGCTATACTGACCAATTTCCCTAGACCTTCTCTTCTTATCTCACACTTTTGTGAATCAAAAGTAACTTTATGACCTTGGTCACACATTTGACTCACACTTAGAAGATTATGTTCCATATCTTCTACCAGTAGAACATTTTGTTCATTTTCATTCTTGTTCCCAATTCAGAATGTGCCTTCTCCAATGATTTTGGCTGAATTATCATTTCCAAAGGAGACTAATCCATTTCTTTCCTTTCACAATGTAATAAATTTGTCTCTATCACATGTCATGTGTTTTGAACACCCACTGTCAACATACCAGCCATGTTTCTTTTGCTTAGCTTGTGGAGTGACTATGCATTCTTCATTTCTATATTGATCTTGCTTTCTTATCCATGTCGTTTTCTGAGGTTCTAGTCTATGAATGTTGTTATTTTGTTGATGTTCTTTAGGAGGGAATGTCATTCTGCAATCTTTGGCCACATGTCCAAAATTGTTACATTTGTAACATTCCACTTCAGTGCTCAAATATTCAAACATGTTGTAACTTATTCTTTGTGTTTCACTAGGTCTTCTTGAATAACCCCTTTGTGTATATCTCTCAAAGTTGTTATTGTTCCTTTTGTTAGCACTACAATTCACATCTTTATGTCCAAAATTATTACATGCATAACATAAACCAAAAAATATAGTTTGATACCTGGGAGTTGAAGATCTTTTGAAAGGAGGTGCTCTTATGAATCCTTCTTCTTCTTGAGGCCTATTTGTCTATTGTTGATTCTGAAATCTAAATCTTCTTGGTGGAGGAGTGTCCCTGTAATATTCCTTGTATATCTTCCTATCCCCTTTGATTGTTTCTGCATATATTTTTGGATTTGTTTTTTGCTCTGCTGTTTTAAAGCTTGATTCCTTTTCTATCTGATTGTATGCAAGTCCAGACTTGTCAAGATGATATTTTTTACTGTTGATAATCTCATCCAGAACTTTTGAGATATTCTGCATATTTTTCTTTCGAATATCCTTTCTTACTGTGATAATATCCGCTTCCAAGTTTCCAATGATCTTGTCATTTTCCTCTATTTGTTTTTTGAGTGCTTATTCAATTCTTTTATATTCTTCTATTTGAACCTTCAATTTTGTGATCATTTGTTCTAGTTCTCGAGTGTCCTTTTTCTTGTCTAGTTCTTCTTGTAGTTTCTTGTTTTTCTTCTTTTCTCTTCTAATAACTTCTATGGCACACATTAATTCTTCTCAATATTCAACTTCTGCCTCTTCAATTTCATCTTCGACTTCCTCATATCCTTCTTCTGCTTCTTCATATTCTTATTCAGATTCTTCTTTGTTGAAATCTTTTATTGCCATGAATAGAACTCTTCATGTCTCACTGTCACTGATTTCATCTTCATTTGATGATGAGATGTCTTTTTTGATGCATAATACTTTCTTGAAATCTTTCTTTGTAGTTCTTTTGCCTTTATATGTGTGTTTTCCTTTTGAGTAACCTTCATCATTTCTCTTTTTCTTATGAGGACATTTGTTATCAATATGACCAATACCGTCACAATTAAAACAAATTAAAGGAATCTTACCTCTATACCTATCATTGGTTCCCTTGTTCAGTTTTTTGACGAAGTTGGCCACTTCTTCATCATCTTCCGAGACGTCATTGTTGTTGCTATATTCTTCTTGTTCCTTCTTCTTTTTCTTTGATCTTTTGGATGCATTGAAGGTTGCTTCTTTTACATCTGGATTTTTCTATTCATTTCTCATTTTATATGTCGTGAAGGTTCCATGCAGCTCATCCATGCTTATTGAGTTTAGATCTGATCTTTCTTCTAGTGCTGATATCTTAGGGTTGAATCTAATAGGAAGAGATCTTAGTACCTTTTGAACAATTACAGATTCTTCGATTTCTTCTCCCAATCCTATGATTGCATTCATTGTTTCATTGACTCGTAAGAAGTATGATGCAATATTCTCATCTTCCTTCATTTTTAGTTGTTCGAACTGACCTCTATAAGTTTGAAGCTTTGCTACTTTAACTTTTGTATCTCCTTCATAAATATTTCGAAGCTTGTCCCAAATCTCATTAGCGGATTTACAATGTGCAACTTTGGTGAATATCATATCACTGAGAGCATTCAAAAGTGCATTTGTAGCTTTGGAATGATTCTCACTGAGTTTCATTGCTTTGTCATTTATTGGTAGAAGTGCTAGTGCTGTGTATCCATCAACAATTGATTGCTAAACTTGAAATCCATGTTCTTGTATATATTTCTTCATCCTTATGCTCCAAAAAACATACTTTTGTCCATCAAATTGTGGTATTCCTTTTTATACAAGTTGGTACTTTCCATGATCTACTTTTCAGTGGTTAAACTGATTTCTGAAGGAACTCTGATACCAATTGTTGGATTACTGAAAGGGGGGGTTAATCAGTAATAGCATAATTATAATCCTTTTTCTCCAAATAATCCAAGTGTTATATCAATTTATAATTATTATCCAATAATGAGAAATAAGAAATGAAAAATCACACACATACAAAGTACACCAGTGTTTTACGTGGAAACCCAAATCGGGAGAAAACAACGGAATGATTTTTCTTATATTTCTTGAAGAATTACATTCATTGGAAGCACCAACTTCCTTTGTTTTCCAGCTGCAACTAGAAGGAGGCTCCAACCCCCTAGTTTCTTAGGCTACAACCTGAGGGAAGCTCAAACTCCCCAATTCTCTAGCTACAACCAGAAGGAGGCTACAACTCCCTGTGTTCTCCAGCTACAACCACCTGTCCTTGCCTCGTCCAACCGCCCTAAACTATAAGTAGAATGATGGAACCACTGTCAATCTGTCACTATGAGATATACTGTTTTACAACTGTAACAACCTCTACCAATGACATGTATCCAATCTGTACAACTTCCCTGTAATCAATCTATACCTAACCTGAACATGTATCTACAAAAATTACAATAGATACATGACCTGTAGTGTTGAAACCCACGTATGTACATGCCCTATCTGCTATGGAACCCACATATGTACACTACCAAACTGTTATGAAACCTGCGTATGCCTTCTAAGAACTAGGGTTTCCTTTTCTTGAAAACTTCTGACCTTCTATAACTTCATTCACATAGATATGTAACATGTCACTGTATCCAGACTATAACTATACCCTGATCATGCATCCTCATATATAACCTTTATTCAATACAAGTATGTCTTTCTCTCGTCATGTGTCATATAGGTATGTGTAATCATGAACAAGTATAATATCCCTCACATGATCTTAATTATCAACCCCTTTCTGGTATCCAGTCTCTCAATACATCAACTACTACACAAATACAAGCTCTCAACCATGTACCATAAAAACCCTTAGCCATATGCCAAGAAATATAATATGTGCCTCACAAGAAGTATCAATGATGAATATACCAGCATTGTATTTCTGTAGATTTGACTTATGAAGAATATCCCATTTTCCACTAGTCTCTCTAGGGAGAATCCTCAAATCTCCATTTCCATTCCTCATGCATACATCAAAATCCAACTATTCATGGAAATAAGACATACCTTTTGAACCAATGGATGGATCTAATGTATCTGAGCACTTTAGACCTTCTTGGGAGCTTGATCTCATAATCTAGAACCTCTGCATCTTCATCTCTTCAAGTTTCCATGGATTTACCAAAATGTACGCACCTTGTACACAGACATCCTACATATAAATCAACATGTACACAACTTGTACACAGACAACTCGTGTATAACTCAACATGTACACACCTTGTACATATACAACCTGCGTACACCTCAGAAAATAGGGTTTTGCTATAATTCTAAGAATTTCACCATCAACCCTTCTTGATACCTCGGACGTTCGCCACTTCAAATGTATCCACAAGTATTTACAAGAAGCTTTACATAAGAAAATAGATATACAATATGTACAAGTGTGTGTATAATGAGTGAGCTTTGCCTCTTATTTATATCTTCATGTAGCCTTACACTTTCCTTATTTTAGGGCTTCTTCATTTAAAATAATTTCTTTTGCACAACTCTTTGACCCTTGGGGGATTCTATAAGACTTATGAGGGGTTATCCAACTTCATATGGCCATAACTCTCTAACCGTGAGGATTTATGTGATGTTCCACATACCACCGGAAATAACATGACAAGCACTATCCATCGAGGATAGTTTTACTGACAAATTTACTATCGTTCATCTCATTATTCTTCAAATAATCATGGGTTCTCTCACTCTACAAAGCATCTTCCCGTGAGGTCTTTCACCATAAGGGGACCACTTTGGAGTTCATCCATTTTTACTTCTTATCAACCATGACAAGACAATAATGAGTCATCTTTACATCAAACAATCTTGGGTCCATTAACCAAACCTTGTTCTACGGGGATTTCTTCAAGGGTTGACATTAATGACAACCAACCTTAATCAACACAATGACCAATGATAATAAGTGAAAAATAACATGCATGAATGTCCACTAAGAGGGGATACCAACTAACCAAAACTTGTACATCAATCATCTCAATAACTTGTACATCAATCATATCAATATGACTAGATACAAAGAAATCATCACACTTTAAGTTTATTAGAGTGGTCACATTACATGAAAAATGTAGGTGACACTACAGATAATATGAGCTATAAAAAAGCCAACAAATAAGCTTAGGTAATCGACTTAGTACATTGACATGTGCATCATGAAACTTCACCTACAGTTAGAATTGGTTCATGGAGTATATTGATTGTTCCTCTAAGGATCCAATGATCTTTAATGGAGGGGAAGAGTACACAGTAGTTTCCAAAGAGAATGTGAAAATTTACTTTATAGGTAAAATATTGATTTCCTTAATGTGTACTGTGTTCCAGGCATGGATCTTAATCTAATATCATTTAGTCATATTATGAGACATTTCTCTCAACTAGATGTTGAATTTAAAAATCATAAATGAAATATAGCTAACAAAGAGACCAAAAAAGTTATTTCTCTTGGTGTGGAGGATTGTGGAGGACCAACCATCTTAAGTTCTTTGGTTCTACTTCTTACACCGAGATTTGAGATAAGAACAGAGTCAAATTATACCCTAAGTGAAAGAAACCAATGATCACATGGTACAAAGATAATCATAAAACCTACAAATTGGTTGATGTTGATACCTATTACTTGAGATTCAATATATATTCCATAGTTGATGATGAAGTTGGACCATTCAAAAATTCATCAGAGATCAAAACCATGAAATAAGAGCTTGTTAGGATAAGGATTTATGCATTAAGATTCAAGCATCTCCACCTAAAAGGGGGGAGTATTCTAAGAATGATGCATTTTTAGGATCCGATTTGATGATATTGATATAGGTAATGGTAGCCCATATTATGGTGACAACTTCAATGGGGAGATCCCAATAAGAGACTCAAGTGGTTGCACAACACCATTGGATATGTTCTGGTAGGTGAACTAATTGAGGGATGATCATTGAGATGTAAGAGAAAACAAAACCCAAACATGGTTAACTTTTCTCTAATGGCCACTGTTTAGGAAGTATATGAGCCACAAGTGTTCAAGGAGGCAAAAGGGAGACTTGAATGGGAGAAGGAAGTGGTAAGTAAGCTCAAGTACAAGACACATGGCATAATTCACAGGTACAGGGCATGGTTGGTTGAAAAAGGGTTCTCTTAGTGAGAGGGCATTGACTATGAGGAGACATTTTCTTGTACATCAAATATGAGCACCATCCAATTAGTTCTATCCATAACAACACAATTTAGCTGGAAGGTCCATTACATGGATGTTGAGAGTGCCTTAATGGATAATTGGAGGGAAAAACATACATGTATCAACCATAGGGGTTTTAGGTTCTAGGGAAGGAACATATTGTTTGTGCACTAAATAAAGATCCATATGGCCTAAAATTATCATCTTTGGCATGGTACAATCAGACTCATATTTAATTTCATGAATAGGGGTTCCAACAGAGTCCTTAATATTCTAATATATACATAAAAAGCATTGGTAGTGATATCATTCTATTGGTTATTTATGTCTATGACACCAATGAGCAAATAATATATATATCAGTAAATATTTTGACATGACTAATATAGGCATCCTACATTATTGTCTAGGTGTAAAAGTTTAGCAAACATGTAACAACATTTTTGTCTTAAAAACAAATATGGTAGTAGTTTTCTTGACAAGTTCAAAAGACAAATTAAAAAATATCATCTATAGCTATGGAGAAAGGGTTGAAGCTTTCAACCAATACCGACTCTAAGGAAATTAGTGTGTCAATCTATAGGTAACTAGTAGGGTGCTTGATATATCTTACAACCAATAGGCCTTATTTAAGTTGTGTTGAGAGCTTCATTTCTATATTCACAATAGCACTAAATATAAAGCATTGGACTACATAGAGTGTTGAGGTATGTGAAAGAGACACTTGATATTGGTATTATGTATAAAATAAGAAAATACCCTAGGTTATGTGGGTACATAGATTCATATTGGGAAATTTGTGTGGATGATAGAAAATGAAATTTTGGATATGTATTCATCCTTGGAAGGGGTGTAGCCACAAGTACCAGCAAGAAGCAACATGCAATATCCCTTTCATCAATACAAGTAGAATATTTAGGAGTACTAAAAGGATCATGTGAGGTATTGTTTCTTAGGAGGATACTTTTAACATGAAGATGCAACAAATAGAGCCAACACCCTTGTTCTATTATGATCAAGGGGTGCTCAAACTAGCCAAGAATCTAGTCTTCCACATGAATACAAGAATGTTGAGATACATTTCCATTTCATAAGACAATTTATAGAGGATGGATCTATTGAGACATAGTACTATCTCACAGAGGATCAAATTGTAGACATTTTCACCAAGTCTTTGGGTCCTGAAAAATATGTAAAATTCTAAGATAAAGTTGGTGTAGTTAGTATATTGACCATTAAGAAAGGGGTTAAAGTAAACATATTATAATGGTCAATTATATATTATACATAGGCATTGATATAACCACTTTGACTTTATGTTATTTTATTTCTCATGTTTTATTTTAGATTAGTGTATTTCTTGGTCTATCCCATAATCATAAAGTAAATTGTTTTAATTAACTTGTAGCCTTTTATAGAAAATATTTTTCTTTCTCATTATATATGGGATCTTGGTTATCTTTATGTGTTCATGTTATAATTATATTAAAGAGATACACAATGCTATTTAGGTTTAGAACATATTGTGTGGTTTAACGTGGAGTATTGCTTGAGCTATGGTAATCTATAAATTCTATGGTGATATATAACTAGCATACCTCTAAAGCAGCGGAAGGGAACGCCGAAAAAATCTAAGTAATATATGTTTTTATGACCATCATAATATTTAGTAAGAGAACAAATAATGAAACAAAGATGATATTGTTTTTATGACCATCACAATATTTAGTGAGAAAACAAATATTGAAATAAACATAATATAGAGAAATGAAGGATGTAATCAAATTTTCTAAGTATATTGTAAAAACAAAAGATTTAGATACATCTAATTATAATTTGATATGAAAATGCAATAAAATAGATATCAACTTTTATTATCCTAGTAAATACAAAACCATGTCATTGACTAATTTTACATTAATTATTTTTAAGATAAATTAGATATATCTTGTCAAGAGGAAACACCTAGATATTCCTCACATTATATTTTAAATATGTAATGAGTTCAAAAACTAAATATGGTTACATTATTGTTAAAATTGTAAACTTGTAAACATTGAGAGTTGTCTACTTTGACGTCAATTTAAATTCTCACATGAATTACAGTTTTGTTAGATCTAGGGGGGAAATGATACGTCTTTCTCTTAGGAAGAAAGAAAAGGTTTTTATTCTTGTTACAAAACTTGTCCATGAGGGTTTGCAAGGTTGACTTTAGAACCTCATGAGAAAATCAACAAGTATTTTTATAAGTTTCTATATCCATACATGAAAAAAATTATTATTTTACTTATTGATTTTTGTTTATTAGTCAAACTCTTACTATAAGGCCTTGTTCAATTTTGTAACTATGGTTTCTACCTATTTCCATTCCCTCTAAGAAAATGAATATTTATTTCCACTATAGGAAAATTCATTTTTAAGGAAATGAGAATTCCTTCTATATATTTTAATACCAAGATAAACTCCTTACAATTTTAATCTAAATTTTCAAAATTTTATTTTTTCACTTTTATAAATTATTGTTGTTTAACTTCTTTCACTACCATTTTTTAAATTTGCAAAACTTGTTAAAAAATATAAACTCTTCCTTGTTTCATTAAAAAGAATCAAGTCTTCTCATAATTTGTTGGGGTTTTATTAAAAATAGTGGACTCTTATCATAATTTGTTGTTTAATTAAAAAAGTCAACTCTTCTCATAATTGGTTGATGATATAATAAGCCATTTTTAAAAATAAATAATAATTGTCTCCTCACATTTTTAAAGTATTTTTTTATTTTTATTAATGTTTTTTTTTTATAAAATTGATATTTACATAATTATTTAACCTTGCAAATTTGTTGTCAACAAGATTGCAGTTTGTAAATTTAATAGTTATTGGAATGAATTCTCCCAAATTCCTAACAGAATAAATACCCTTTATAGTATGCCATCTCCTTTTTTGAAGCAACAATTGTGAATAGGCCATCTCCTTTTTCGAAGCAACAATTGTGAATTGTTTGAGGTCTTGGAAGTGTGAGCAACACTGAGTAATAAATTAGTTTAAAATGAAAGAATTAAATTGAAACAGAGCTTGTTTGTATTTTTTGTGGGGTGAACAAAAAAAAAAGTACTCGACCTTCATGTGAATGTTAGTAAAACACTTCCCTTGAGCGATTCAATGTTATGAACCTAACCTGGCATGGATTTTTTTCAAATGATATTGAAATTTTAAAAAAAGTAAATATAACAATAGCACTAATTTTAAGCTAAAGGGGGCTTGGGAAAGAGTATAAGCTATCCAATGTTCAATCTCTTTTGTGATACTCTTCCCTTGCACCATTACTCTGGCAACTATTTCTTTGGTCACTTGTTCGAGTTGTTGTTGGTGGTGGTGCTAGACTTCTGGTTGAAAGTAGGAGTCGCCTAGCCTACCCATACAAGCGAGATCGTGAATATATATGTTAAGGTATGTGAGTCATCCAATCTATGAAATTATATAATAAGTAATTGAGATATTATTTATACAACACTATGTTTACAATCCTAGGAAAAAAAATACTATCTGCACAAATGCGTGGATAAGATGTTAAAGACAGTTACATAGTGGATGTCAAGTAAGTCGTGCCATTAGATAATTTACTGTTTACAATGGATGGGATCACGTGATTGGAATTTGATAGGAACAATAAATTTGGATTTAGTTGAACCCATCACTAGAAGGAAAGGCGGTGTATAGACGACGCTCCCAAAACAATGAATCACATGAAATTGGATTCGCATTGAATTACTCATGATAGACTGGAGATGATTCGTGGATGCAAAGAAAGAAATTCTCTCATATCATTCCAAATACAAGATTTTTAAGAAGAAAAACCACCAAGTACTCTTTGACCATAGAGCTATACTAGCATACCAAGGAAATGATAAAATTTTATATGGATTCTACCTTAGAGGAGAAAAAAACCCCATTGAATTAATGGCATAGAAGAAGCACTTCCACAATTCAATGACAAATAATACATCTTGCTACAAACCATCTAGAGCTAAGAGGTCACTCCATAAGACAGGGATGATGGATAAATGGAAGACAACTACTTTGGAGAGAACTCCCAACCCTTAATTTCCTTGATCAAGAAGAAGAATCCCAAAAACAATCTTAGGTTCCCTTCCATCTCCAAGGCCTCAGTTTATATGTTTTATTTCTAGTTTGACCATAGCGTATGATTTAGCGGCTTGGGGCCAAGGTATATCCAAGCCTATCTTGTTTTTACTCTACCAATATTTCATGTCAAGAGGATAAGATATACCTAGTATTGCTTTCTTTTGTTTCTATTAGGATATAGTGGTCAAGGGCAAGACGTATGCAAACTTTTTCCAATTTTTTATTGTGATATTATTCAAGACAATGTACTTAATAAACTACTATAAAAAACTACTATAGAGGTTTCAATCATAGGGTTTCTCCACTGGATTATCTGACAACTTGCAAATATTTTAACCACTAGTATATATGAATATATTACCAACCACTTATTAAAAGAAAAACATATTAGGTACATTAATTAATTCGAACCATGACATGTTTTAAACATAGTAACATTGTTGCAGATGGACAAATGCACATTGAAATTAGAAGAAAAAGTAAAAACAATGTACAGTGGAATTAGAAGAACAAGTAAAAATAGAGCTCACACAAAGTAAACCCGGTAATAGTTTCAAAGGAATGAAAGCCCTTCAATTTTTCTTTTATTAAAAAGAAAAACATTGTGCACAAACTCTCACCATATAAACTTTAAAGTGCCAAGAGATGTAAAGTTGAGAATCTGAAATCGACAATTACCTTTGCACACATTTAAGTGGAATCAGTGGTTGTACATTATACTAATTCTTGTTATACTCATAACAAGGTTGTTAAAACAATTACAACTCTTTACATTAGAACTGAAGAAACTTTGACAAAATTTATAAACATTGTTAATTGTTCATTTAGCATAAAAATACTATCAAAAATTCTTTCAATCTCATAATAGAGTTGCTAAAACAATTACAACTCTCTACATTAGAACTGCTATAGAGAAATTTGGCAAAAACTATAAATATTACACACTGTCCATTCAACATATAAGATACTATGTCAAAAATCCTTCCAATCCACTCAACCAAAGAAACAAACAGAATCCACCTTTATAGCTTGGACCTTTTTCTGATAGAATAGCATTTTGACCTTAAAACAAAGTCCTTGAGATACTGTACAGTTATGAATGAACAAAAATTCCTAAAATTGTTGAAATAAATACTGGGTAGTTTATCTAAGCATGTTAAGATGTCATTATATCATGCCATTTCTAAGATGAAGCCTAGAAAGACATAACTTATTCAAGTATGTTACACACTAATGGAGAACAATACCTTCTCAACAGGTTTCCAATCATTCGCAACTGGTAGCGTTGGATACAAGGCACTCAAATAGCCCAGCTGCTACTAGGACGGATAAAGAATTGTTGAAATGCTAGTTTGAAATTGGGGAAACTATAATTTTGATTGAATATATGTAGATTCAAAGGACCAAAATTAATCCAAAATCTTAATTTGCAATTAGAAAATCCAAAACGGCCTATACTAGAATTTTGAAAAAATCGGTAAGTAAAATTTAAAAGTGGCCTATACCTGAACAAAATTTTAGAAAAAGAAATTTCAAAAATGTGATTGAAATTCTAGTGAAACGTGAGAGGCTCATTAAAATAAGAATAAAAAATAAAATGAAAAATGGAACCGCAATATGCCAAGCTCCCTGGGTGTCTAAAATTCCAATTTAGTTATATTGTCAATGATCAGCTTAATGCATACTCAAAAGGTTAATCATCAGTACCACTTATCAAAGGCACATTAAACTATTTCACCATAAGGATTTGGAACGATCTATTAAATAACTACATATTTCAATCCACACTTCAATTCATGCTAATTTGTTACATCTTCACATTTATGAACACCAATTAACTGGAAATTTATGGAATACTGCTGCTGGACCCAAATCTCTCAGCTTAAGTTTAAAGAATCATAAATTAAAGAACCTAATATATGATTACGGGCTTTATTCATGCTAATTTGTTATATTTTTGGTCATCTTGGCATTTATCACCACCGATCGTCTAAAAAATGTCTAGAATCTAGTTCACAAACCTAACTTCCTCGGTTTAATTTTTAAGAAACACAAATTTGAAACCTCCTAAATAATTACATGCTTAAAATCATGCTAATTTATTATTTCTTCAATCCACACATATCAGCTGCAAATTTACTAAAAACTAATTCATGAACAGATATTTCTCATCATGATTTTAAAGAAACACAAATTTGACAACCTTATAAATAATTACATACTTGAATTCACGTTAATTTATTAAATCCTCAATCAACGCAAATCAAATGCAAATTTATTGAAATCTAGTTCACAGACCTATATTCCTTGGCTTAATTTTAAAGAAACACAAGTTTGACACCCCTGTAAATGATTACATGCTTAAATTTAGGTTAATTTGTTAAATCTTCAGACATCTTTGCACAAGTCTGCTGAAAAATTACCGGAACCCAACTCAAGGACCTAAATTGCTGGACTTATTTCTAAAGAAGCACAAATTTGGCGATATCATAAATAATTCACTTAAGAAGGAAAGCAAAGGCCGGAAAATTCATCATAATAACACTAATAAATATTGACTACTTGGTCACGATGGATGTCGTCTTCGGCATTGGATATGGAAGAGGTACCGAAGGCTCTGACAGAGTGGAGATTGGAGGCCACACTAGTGGTTCTCCTTATATAACTCGATATTTCCCTAAACGAGGTCGGGAAAAATCCACTGCTACGATTCAATCTCTTACCTCCCCCACCCTACAATTTGTTGTTTCCATCATTCCTCATCCCCTGAGAAACCCTCGCATGTGCCCCAGGACTACTTGTATCAGCCCTAGAATTATTAGCCTTGGACACTAGCCCTTAGAGAGACCCCAACACCACCGTCCTTCATTAAAGAAGAAGAAGAAACCCCAAATTGACCGAAAAACAAAACAGACAAAAAAAACACAAGAAAATAGTTGAAGAATCACAATAGCAAAACTGTGGCCATCAATGTGAGGGTCTTGAGGCTCCTCGGGACAAATTAATCGCACAGAAGAAATATTATGGCCTGGAAATAAAAAAATTGGCTTGGATGCTTTAAGGGAAAATTAAGTGCAGTGGAATTTGAACTTGGGACTTTAGGGCCAAAAGATTTCTTTGATAGCTTGCCCCTCTTTTGGTGAAGTAGGAGTTTCGATTCAGTGAAGGAGAACACGGGTCTAAAGAAGATTCGTCTATTGCAATTACAGATGGCAAGTTCCAATTGGCTTCAGACAGATGATGAAGGGGCAAGAGAAACCTTTTATCAAAATTTAAAGGGATGTGATTCTAGAATATATATATATATATATATATATATATATATATATATATATATATATGAAAAAACTAAAAAAGAAGGTTAGGGATGTGCCTAATATTATGCATACATATTAATGTGCTTCCATGCAAGCCCATATTTCGGTGATGGATCTTAACTGTTTTTATTTGTTGATGATTAAACAATGTTTACATGGGTTTATTGATTTTATTTAATGAGATCTAAATCTAGCTTTCTCAAGGTGTTTAAAGAATGTCAATTAATGGTGGAAACAAATTGGTAATTTATCCAAGATTCTTATATATGGTTATGGTTGTGGAGGAGAGTATACTTTGCATGTGTTTATCAATTATTGTACAAAATGATATTAAAAATAGTTAATTGTACTTTACAATTATCAATAAAATGGTGTCGTAAAAAGAAAAACTAGAATTGTAGTTTAATGTGATAGACGTATTATGTTGAAGTGTGTTTGTGGGTTGAAATTGTTAATTCAACTATTTATCTTGCAAAATAGTAGTCCTATGAAGTTCATTGAATGAAACTTTGGCAAGATGGAAACCAATTTCAGTCATTTGAGGGTGTTTGGTTGTGTTCCTTGTTCACATAACCCAAAGGAAAAGAGAACAAAACTTGATGCCATTTATGTCAAAAGTAATTTTATTGGTTGTTGTTCTAAACATAAGGCTTATAAGTTATACAATCCTATGAGTTCTGATTTTGCTAGCAAATATGTAATTTTCCATCATTTTTTTAAAACTAAACAATAAGAAAGATTATGCCAATTAGCATTTTGATCAAAGATGTGATCAATTCTGAGATTCTGTGATTCGAATTTTGTTATCAATTGGATGGTGAGATTGGTTTTTATCAAAATTATGCTTCTTATTATTTATTTTTTTAATTAATCCAGATCGATTTAGATTTCTATTACTAATAATAAGACTAGCTACATAATCGAGAGATTCTGTAGCCAAGTCAATTTCTCATATTAAATTTAGTAATGGAAAGTTAATAATATATTTGATTTCTTCATTTCGTTTCTTTCAGGATAGAATGTAATTGATGTTGGGATGGAGCATGCTGGACTTGGTCGATTAGCTATTTTCCTTTGCTTATTTTGTAAATAGGAGGAAATTCTCATAAATAATGAAGATGTAGTTTGATCTTGAGTAGATTCAAGCCCTCTATATTTGTAACTTTTAAATATTTTTTAGATATGATCCTATATTAGAAGATATGAAGTTTAGCCTTTGTGAACTCTTTAAATACTCCATAGTTTTGTAATGAAATCATCTTGGCTGAGGGCAAGAGATGGACGAGTGATTACATAACTTAATGAAACAACATATATGCATTTTGGCTTTAGCCTTTTGTTAATGATGGGTGAAATCATGAAGGTGGATTACACTTTTGCTTGTTTTATGACAAAAAAAACTGTATTTTCACAAGTTATTCAACTTCCGACATATAAAAGTATTTTTTTTATTTAGAATTTCACTTTACAGTAAAAACAAAACTTGTGAAGAATTGTGTTAGCTTTCTAATGACTATTTTT
>JASDQU010236212.1:5857-17065 GCA_032191745.1 Picea mariana
TATGTTAAAGAACTATACTCCACAGGGCATTGCAGTTCACATTCTGATATGGGATCTAGGGATTGGAGTGCTTGGTAGTTCATCGTTTGATCGAGTTGAGTTTCGAGTAGAGTGGTTGCTTGGGGAGTTGACTGAGATTCTTTGGCCATTGATCGTTCTACTCATCAAGAGCATGCGGGTGTCATGCGTGGTGAGCACTTGGAGAGACCACATCTTGAGGGGAGTCTACCTTGTGTCACGCAGGTGGATATGGGACCCCGATATCATATGTAGTTGGATTTGGTTATTGCTTGAGGACAAGCAATATTTCGGCAGGGAGGACTGTAATGTCCCCATTTTGGGACATTATAACATTACAACATTTCAGAGTGTTATGCCTACCCGAGTAGCCAGATAGGGGTGATAGAGAGTTCGGGAGATATTGAGGGGTTTATTTGGGCCCGACTTGTATCGTTCATCATCAGGATCCATTCCGCACAACTGGGCTTTGGTTCCGTTGCATTCCGACGATTTTCGTAATTTTGAGTTATTATGGGTCATATCTTAATTAAATTCACTAACAAGGTCATAATGGGCATATTACTTGGAGAAACCTCTTAGTGTAATTGCTCATCGGAATTGGGAGGAAGAGTATTACAGGATAAGATGATGAGAAGTGACTTTCAGTGGTCGAAGAAGCCATCAGGATGGATAAATCACTTTTTAGAGGCAAAATGGTTAATTAATTAGTTAATTAATTAAGTGATATAATCAAGGAATAATAAAATAAAGTAAAAGTCACTTGGAGGGAAAAGGTCAACAACGAATTAGGGTTTCGGGAAGCTATAAAGGAAGGGTAAAGCAACCTAATTCATTATGCATTGTTATGATTTGATGTTGAAAGTTCCCAGAGGAGAGCCGACCTTACTGTTTTGTGGATTTCTGGATGAAACCACCACCATTGATCGGTTTCGGTGTTGAGAGACACACGCTAGCCCATCGGAGATACCATCCAGGTATTTTATCGTACTTTTCAGGAGTATCCATTGCAGAGTGTGCAGCTCAGCTAGTGAGGGCGCAAGTCAGTTTGAGGGTTTGGAGAGCTGCACGAGATTCGTATCCAGATTGCAGTTTCCTTCCAATCCATTTGAGATCCAGCCAGGGCGCTTCTATTGAGCCATCTATTGTCAGATTCTGACGGTGGATTCTTGCAGATCGTCTCATTCAGCCATTTAGGGCGCAACCCTCCCGGACATACATTTGGTGTTGCATTCAGAATTTCAGCGCAGATCCGGACAAATCCTTCCGACCCATTTCCTTATTTGGCGAGACGATCGTTTTGAGCCATATAGTAGCAGATTCCGTTGGTGGAATCCTTTGGGGTGCATCCAGTGCTCTAAGGGTGCGCAAACCCCCCAGGGGTCCAGATCCAGTGCCTTAGAGACCAGATTCGAGATCCGACACTCACCCATTTCATTCTAGAGGCCAGGGCGCTTCTTTTGGAGCAGTTTCCAGCGTATTCCGACGGTTTGAACTTCTGGAGGAGTTTCCCAGCTGGTAGCAGTTACCGTACTTCGCCGAAATCGCATATTTTCACTGATCTATCCGTGCATGCATAAGATCTGTTATCATCTTCCGATCACAGGTATTTTTATGTTATTTGATTGTATTCCAGTGCTGATCCATGAGATTTGGCTGACGTTTATATTCTATATTTCCAGTAGGCTATTGTATTTCCATGCTCGAACCGTATAATACATGATATTGGGCAGTTGATGTTTTTTACTTCTGCATGCATCCTTTATATGTTGTTTAAACCATAAATATGCAACATGCACATGCAATAACCATCAATATCTCAAACATACAACTGAAACGCATCCAGAAACCCCCAGTGTATCAGATCTGCAAGACATAATAATAGATCAGTAGCAAATATCTTGATCAGTGGGATCAAGGATATTTCAGCAGCATTCTTGGTCCACTGTACACCATCCCTGAAAGAAAGCATGGGGCCCAAAGTGGCCTTAAGGAGGACAGGCAGAAGGGAATCCAATGGGACCTCTAGATGAAGCATCTGTTCCATTATCTGCACGAGTCAGAAAAACAACTTTTGGATCTTCATTCAACATGGAGGATATGATGGGACTATGGTGGGGCCCTAGATATGACATGGCAACTTTTTCCATGATTTCATTCACAGACACCTCGATTGAACCACAACTGGCAACCGAATTACCACTAGGAGAGCATGACTTCTGCAGGCTGATTCTAGACTCCATCCTCTTGAATGTTGAATTTTTAATGCTTAGCTCAAGCACTTGTAGTTTATTTCAATTTAGCATGAACTTGAACCATAAACAATGCAACAATACAATATACAATAGCTGCTGTAACCAAGATCACAAGAAGAATAACCATGCATAAGAACACAAGAAGTTATCTTGGGAAAACCCTTCTCAATCAAGGGAAAAACCCAACAATCCTTTGCTATAGTATCAAGAGAAGATCACCCTTTCACCACAAACCCTAGTGCACACAAGAGGGTGCTCTATGACCAAAAAAGATTGTGCCTAAGAGAAGTGCGCACTTCAGCCCTACAAGTGGGCGTTGAGATAATGAAACAAGTGTGAGTGAGTGATCCACAATGGGGATCTAACTCTCTTATTTATACATGACCTAGCACATCAAATGGATGTGTCTATTGGCACAATAGGGTCGACTTCTTTAACTCAACAATATAATTAATCTTTACACTATATTAATTATGTTTACACGGTGGGTCGACTTGTACCCTTTACAATACAAATTACGGTTTTACCAAAGTCTTACTCTTTGACAATATAGCAAGGGATCTTACACATCCTTTAGTGCTCTGCCACTAGGGACATGTCCACATGTGCTCAGCCACAGGGACGTCACTCTCAACAGATCAACTCAACTAAGTCCATAGGATTACTATCTGGAGAGCCATCTCAAGTCGACTCAACTAAGTCCATAGGAGTCTGACAGGAGACCATCTCAAGTCGTCTCAACTCAGTCCTGAGGAGCACGACAAGAGACCACAGACGTCATCTTAACTCAGTCCAGAGGAGTATGACTCACCCATCACATGGGCGTTCTCACAGATCGTCTCAACTCAGTCCAGAGGAGAACGATTTGGAGAATGTTGCATGAAGTTGCAATCATCAACACTCCCTCTCAGCTAGGGAGGCATTCTCCACCACGCAAAGTCTCTCACGGAAGTAATCGAACTTCATCCTGGCAAGCGGTTTGGTGAAGACATCTGCAACTTGCTCGTGTGTAGAAAGGTACTACACATGTACTGTTTTCTTCTGCACCATATCTCTAATGTAATGGTATTTGATCTCGATGTGTTTCGATTTATCGTGAAACAAGGATTCTCAGAGAGCTTCACACAGCTCTGGCTATTGCAATGGATAACGATGGAATCCATCTCATGTCCAAATAAGTCTGCAAGGAGCTTGTGAAGCCACACTGCTTCGCGGACTGCCACACATAATGCAATGTACTCTGCTTCTGTGGTACTCAAAGCTACAGAAGTCTGTTTCCTACTGCACCAGGAAACCATGGCAAATCCCAAAGTAAAACAACAACCGAAGGTGCTCTTCCGGTCCACTGCGCTCCCTGCCCAATCTGCATCGGCATATCCCTGCAATCTCATGTCTACATCAGAGGCATATTTCAGTCCATAACCAATTGTGCCTCTTAAATATCTCAACACATGCTTCGTTGCTATCCAGTGTGTCTGTCTTGACTGACTCATAAATTGACAGAGTACACTTACTGCATTGCATATATCAGGTCTGGTGTTAGCCAGATACATCAATGATCCAATCAACTGTCTGTAAAGATGTGGATCAATCTCGCCTGAATCAGAAGAATCCTTGTTCATTTTCTTCAAATTCATCACCATCGGTGTAGGCATGGATCTGTAGTCTGTCATCCCGAATTTCTTCAATATCTCCACTGTGTATTTTCCTTGACTCAGGAAAATCTCATCAGTCCTCTGCCACACTTCTAGTCCCAAGTACTGCATCATACCAAGGTCCTTCATCTTGAATTCAGAACGCAATGCATGCTTGCATTCAACAATAAGGCTTTCTGAACTTGTGAGGAATAAGTCATCAACATGTAGGACCAAAATCAGGCACTCGTTACCAACAATGTTGTAGTATACGTTTGGATCAACAACACTCTTGTTGAAGCCCAAACTCATAAGGTATCCATCAATCTTTTCATACCATGCTCGAGGTGCCTGCTTTAGTCCATACAGGGCTTTCTTCAACCTGCAGACATGAGACTCCTTCTCATGTATCACGAATCCATTTGGTTGCTCGATGTAAACTTCTTCCTCAATATCACCATTCAGAAAGGTTGTCTTCACATCCATCTGATGTAGTCTCCAACCCATGGATGCTGCAAGGGCAATAATCGTACGAATGGAAGTGTATCGGGCAACATGAGCAAATGTCTCCTCATAATCTATTCCCTCCACCTGAGAGAATCCTCTAGCCACAAATCTCGCTTTGTACTTCTCAACACTTCCATTAGCTGGATGTTTGATCTTATAGATCCACTTGGAAGTCACTACAGACTTCTCTTCCGGTCTCGGAACAATATCCCACACATCATTCTTCATTATGGACTGATAGTCTTCGGTCATGGCATCCTGCCAAACCTGCTGCTTCTCCATGACAAGAAGGCTCAATATCAATGATGTGGCTCATAGCTGAAACATAGCTTGAAAATCTCTGTGGTCTCTTGCACTCTCGGAATGTACCACGAGGAGCTGCATGTTCCTCTGCCTCCTGTAGAGTTTGTCGAGCCCATGCAGGGCTCTTCTCGCCTACTACAATGTCTCTGGGAACATCGACTGGAGCTATGGGATCAATTGGATCTGTAATTGTCTCCCTCTGAACTACTGAACGGGGAAAAGGTATCGTCTCTTCCTTCTTCTCACTGTCAATCTCCATCTGAGATTCTCTGGGTCTTCGGAAGGCTATCTTTTCTTCAAAGGTGACATCTCTGCCAACCTCGATTTGTCTCTGACCAGAAATGTAGATCCGGTATGCCTTAGAAGATTCACTGTACACCACAAATGTACCCTTTTTGCCTAAAGGGTCTAGCTTGGTCCTCTTCTCCATGTGTACATGAAAGTATACTGGACACCCAAATATCTTGAAGTGTCCAACTTTAGGCTTCTCTCCGGTGAAAGCTTATTCGGGAGTCATGTTCTTCAGAATCTTATGAGGACTCCTGTTCTGAACGTACATTGTTGTGATGGATGCCTCTGCCCACAGAATCATAGGTAGATTCTGATCATGTATCATTGCTTTCGTTGCCTCAACAATGGATCTGTTCTTCCTGTTTGCAACCCTATTCTGTTGAGGGTTATAAGGAACGGTGTACTCCCTCTTGATCCCTGCCTTAATACAAAAATCACTGAAATCCCTGGAGGTGTACTCTCTTCCATTATCTGATCTCAACATCTTAATCCTCCTCCCGGCCAGGTTCTCAACCTGAGCTTTAAATTCTTGAAATCTCGCAAGGACTCCATCCTTGGTCTTCAAGAAGTAAATCCACGTCTTCCGAAAGCGATCATCGATGAAGAGCACATAGTACAAATATATGTTCAAAGAAGCAACGACCATGGGTCCACACACATCTGTATGTATCAAGTCCAAGATCCCCTTGGATCTATTGTCACTGCTTGAAAAGGACCCCTTGACATTTTTGCCAAGAGCACAACCTCTTCTGCAAATGCCATCTTGCTCGATACGTATCTATGGAAGGCCTATCACCATCTTCCCTAGAGCAGGAAGGGCTCTATAATGTAAATGAGCAAGTCTCCTATGCCATAGCTCGCTCAAGCTGATAGTATCATGTAACAAGGCCTGAATTGGTCGGACAATCAATCTGTACAAACTGTTTTCTCGAACACCAATCACCTGGGCAAAATCCATGTGTGAGTTCTTGTGCCATGCAAGAAATTTTCCTTCAGAGATGGTAACCTTGTAGCCTTTATTCTCTAAGACAGAAACAGAGAGAAGGTTCCTTTTCATCCCAGGTACATATAGTACCTCACTTAATTGAAGAGGTATGTCAGAATCTAGTTGGAAAAAAGAAGTTCAGACTCCCTTCACAGTATAGCTGGCATTATCACCAAGTACAACATGTAGAAGAGACTCTTTCTATACAAGGTCTGTAAGATTTTCTCTATATCCAGTCATGTGTTTGGAAGCACCACTGTCAATCAACCAAATATTTCTATCAATAGGAAGAGTACGAGAGTGCTGAAATGAAGAAGAATGCTTTATCTTTTATGTCTTCATTTCTCTAGGGTGGTTCTGAATCAACATCAACAGTGGATGCATGTTATCTTCCTTTCTTCCTGGTAGGACAACCTCTCGCAATGTGTCCATACTTGTCACATCTGAAACATTGAATCTTTGAAATGTCTTTTCTATGTTCATGACCTGAAGCTACTGAAGTTTTCTTGTCTTTGAATGCTTTGCTGAAACATCTTCTATTTCTTCTGCCTCTCTTTGTATGAGAAGCAAGGGCTTGATTGTCATCATGATGGGAGTCTTGCACACCTCTGGCTATAAGTCTGGTTTCCTCCTGAGTGTAGTTTGCCCATAGATGATCAAACTGAGGTAAGTCTGCTCTTCCACTGATACTTTGAATGAATGGTTCCCAATGTCTTGGAAGAGCATTGAGAGTAATCATGACAAGCTCTTTGTCTGTGATGGTTTCTCCAATGGCACCTAACTGATCTCTGATCTCTGAAATCTTTATGAAGAAGGTAGCAATGGTGTCAGCGTTCGTCATCTTAAGATTTTGAAGTTGGTGTTTCAATGTGAGAGTTCTGTTAGTGTTGTTGCTCTTAAACATTGTCTTTAGTGCATCATACATTTGATAAGCTGTCTTCAAGGTAGATATGTGAGGTAGTAGATGATCTCTTACTGAATATATGATTATCTTCCTGACTTTGACATCGTCTGCCTTCCATTCAGCCTTCTCTTCATCGGTTGCTATTGTTGGTAGTCTTTTCTATCAATCTCAATAGGTCATCCTCTTCCAGAGTGATGTGTAATCTTGACTTCCAGGAGCTGAAGTTGCTTATTCCATCAAGCCTATCTTCCACCAAAGTTCTGTTCCTCATGGCTTGCAGATTTTTCACAAACCCTAACAGTTAGGCTAGAAACCCTAGCGTTTTTCAATAGGAGGTCTGTGGGGGTTTATTGGACTTATAACTGCTAACAAGAAACCCTAGAGAGTCAAAGGAACCTCAACAAGCTGCAAAAATACTCCAACGTTCTGGAAAAACCCTAAAACCGAAATTCTGCAGAAACCCTAGGGTCGAAAATCAAAACTTCTTCAATTTTTGATCTAAGAGTTGCAGGAGGTGCGCCGGACTAGGCCGTACCTGCCTGTGCAAAAATTAGGCCCAATGTTCAAGGGGAAAGTGCTAAAACTAGCTTGACAAGGAAAATGGAAGGGGTCGCTTTTGTAGTTGCAGCAAGAAGCTAACGATTAGCTTGTGCAATGGCTCTTTAGGAACACTGCTCTGATACCATGTTGAATTTTCAATGCTTAGCTCAAGCACATGTAGTTTATTTCAATTTAGCATGTACTTGAACCATAAACAATGCAACAATACAATATACAATAGCTGCAGTAACCAAGATCACAAGAAGAATAACCATGCACAAGAACACAAGAAGTTATCCTGGGAAAACCCTTCCCAATCAAGGGAAAAACTCAACAATCCTTTGCTATAGAGTCAAGAGAAGATCACCCTTTCACCACAAGCCCTAGTGCACACAAGAGGGTGCTCTATACCAAGAAAGATTGCGTCTAAGAGAAGTGCGCACTTTAGCCCTACAAGTGGGCATTGAGACAATGAAACCAGTGTGAGTGAGTGATCCACAATGGGGATCTAACTCTCTTATTTATACATGACCAAGCACATCAAATGGATGTGTCTATTGGCACAATAGGGTCGACTTCTATAACTCAACAATATAATTAATCTTTACACAATATTATTTATCTTTACATGGTGGGGCCGACTTGTACCCTTTACAATACAAATTAGGGTTTTACCAAAGTCTTACTCTTTGACAATATAGCAAGGGATCTCACACATCCTCTAGTGCTTTGCCATTAGGGACACGCCCACCTGTGCTCAGCCACAGGGACGTCACTCTCAACAGATCAACTCAACTAAGTCCATAGGAGTACTATCTGGAGAGCCATCTCAAGTCGACTCAACTAAGTCCATAGGAGTCCGATAGGAGATCATCTCAAGTCGTCTCAACTCAGTCCAGAGGAGCACGACAAGAGACCACAGACGTCATCTCAAAAGGATAGTTTTATTTATCAAATTTAGAGCTGTCATTTATCAAATAAAGTTGAAAAGGATAGCTTTATTTATCAAATTTAGAAGTTGTATTCGTAGTGTTATCCCCATTTTGTGGATAACTAAGGAGATCATGTCTCGAGGCCCTCAGGTTGCAGATATGGAGTGCCGTGAGACTAGATGACCAACAGTACCATTTTGTATAGATGGGAAACCCACTCACCACCGCAGATGGTCACGGTTTTGCAGATGACATCCACCACACCAACTGGCTTCCGAAAGGCAGTGGGCCTTACTCCATGAGGTACAAGTTATTTTTATGGTGAGCATCATTTCAATATTTAAGCCATTTGATTATGTTTTATCTTAGATTGCTCTAGATTTCATGATATGTGCTTGGACATTATGCCTGTTGCCCTGCTTCGCCTTGGTGGTTGACATTGTGCCCTAGTAAGTGGTTTTCCTTGGGGAAGGGTTTGCTACTGGGAACTTCCTTAATGAGCAATCGTACCATTCCCGACCATACTTACCACTTTCCATCATTGTTCCCCTCCGTTTCCTTATCTCTTGGGATTTGAGGGTGTATTGACCTAAGAAGGGGTTGTCCCTCATTCTATGGGAAGAAGGGGCTAAAGGCCCAGAGGGGTTGATGTTGGGTAAAAGATGAAAGCCTTATGTAAACCTTCCAGATGCTTCACCCAAGGATCACCCAAGAAAGCAATGAAACGCTTATTTTTGAATAAAGGGGACCCACAATATAATAAAGAATGCTTAAAAGGTTAGTTAAAGGATAGGAGGTCTCATCACGAGCTGACCTATCACGTCCATGAATATCTAGTGGTATGACATTGTCATCATCTGGTCACCAAACCAAGGCAATGGCTCTCAGTTGCATGGCTGAGAGAAAGGGGGTCTCTTGACGAGCCAACCTTCTCATTTCCATTAGGTGTTTGTGGGTGACATTGCCACCACCTAGTCACCACGCCAGGGCAGTGGCGTTCAACCTCTCCTTATGCTATATTAAAAGAAAATAAAGAAAGAAAGATAAAAGGAAATTGACGGGCTTGGAAAAAGTGCATTACAGACGAAGGTACCACACACCCTCTACAAACACACCCATGAATGCGACAGTACGACCCCTTGTATGTCATGAGCCCTATGCCCATTGAGTCTTGACCCCTACCACCTCATCCACTTTACATGGCTTAGAGAGGGATCTCTTGGAAGCTCTCATTGACCTAGGGCAAGACCTACCCAATAGGACACCTTGTCAACCCTCCCATATTCAAGCTTGACAAATCGCATAGTGTCTTTTCTTGATTTTTCAATGAGCTAGGTTAAGCATGTAGTTCATTCCATTTTTAGCATTTGTCTTAACCATAAACAATAATGTTGCAGCAACCAAGATCACAAGAAGAAACACCATGCACAAGAACACAAGAAGTATCTTGGGAAACCCTTCTCAACAAGGGAAGAAAACCCAGCCAAATCCTTTGCTATATTCTTCAAGAGAAAGACCTTCACCACCAATAAGACTTAGCACACAAGAGGGTGCTCAATGTTGAAATAATGTAACTGCAAAGTGTATTCTTATTATTATTTGATATATTATTCATTGGATCAATCCCTATTGTGGATTGATCATCTCGGCTATTGTAAAAGGACCAAATCCCCTTTTGCGGATTGGTCATAATGTAATTGTAATAGGCAGAAAGAGAAGTCGGCCCCATAATATATCAAAGAGGCCCCGAAATATAATAAAGGTGGTTATAACCACCCAGATTAAGAAGTCAACCCTGCCAGTGAAGAGACACTTCACACGTGCCAGACTAGTATAAATAAGGAGGCTAGCGCCTCACTTAGACCCACACTCACTTGTTCATTGAGAGAAGGGTTTCGGAGAGAGAGAGAGAGAGAGAGAGAGAGAGAGAGAGAGATCTTTAGGAGAGGAATTTCTGTATTAGCTTAAGTTATCTCTTGGCATTGTATTGGTTATCTATAATAAGCAAGTTTTGCTGGGTTTTCTTCCCCTAGAGGGTTTCCCAGGATAAATGTTGCGTCTCTTGTGATTGTGTATTTCTCAGTGATCTTGTCTTATGTTGCTGTTATCTATTGAAATGCAAAGAACTATAATAATGGCTTAAACATTAACATGGTATTAGAGCCAAGCTGAAGAAAGCATCTTTCACAAGAGAAAAGTGAAAAACGTCACTGTTGTCGTACGTGCAAATTAGGGCTTTTTGTTGGTGAGGTATTTCAGCCCTAAAACCATCTAGAAAAGTGCGTCCACCCCCAAGGATCAGTTTGGCACCTTCAGTGCACCTTTTCAGTGGCTAGATCTTCCGGAAAGTGAAACCTTAGTTTCACAAAGTACCAGAAAACTAGAAAACCAGAAGTACCAGAAAACCAGAAGCACTAGTCCAGAAATCCGCAGATCAAGTTTGAGGGGGTAAAAGTTGGATTTTCAGAAATCTGACTGCACCAGCTTACTCGCCTCAGCTCAATGCACCTATCCCTTGGATCAAAATTTCAAATTTTGAAGTTTGAAAAATTAGGGTTTTCTCATAAAACCCTAAGTTGCAGTTGCAATTGCAGTCTCAGAACCAGTTGCGGTTGCAATATCAATTGCAATTGCAGCAGTAGCACCAGTTGCAAACACCCTTGAAGTTTTTAAGAGTTGGTAATGATTACCGCTACCCAGATGGTGCCACTACCTGCAAATGCCATCAGAGGTATGTACTCACATATGTTTAAATGGTTAAACTTTAAAGAGTACTTGCAGGAGAAGGGATCTCTTGCCATATATCCAAAAGGATCTCAAGATCCAACACATTCAGAGG
>JASDQU010236214.1:7660-17961 GCA_032191745.1 Picea mariana
TAGACCTTCAAATGACTAGATCTATACTAGACTACTAGTAAAATCATGGAACAATACCTAGAACTAACATGTGTCGCTAGATCATTGACATGCAAGCTCGATTTGTGACATAAGTGGGTTTACTACGGCATGAAGCGTTGGATCTGTTGTCAAAATATTAATCTGATGCATGCACGAGAAAGACTCCACCAAATCTAATGAGATCTATCCCAATGAAGTCTCCTTCTTCCCTAGAAGACTCTCCCTAGATGGATTTGTTGTTTCTAGGCTCCTAGATCTCTCTGTCACTGCCGAAAGTAATATTTCCAACTGTTGGGAATGCCCTCATGATCGCTAACACTGAAAGAGTCTCCCAAGTATATTCCACCATCATAATATGATGGAAACTATCTCGAATGGAGTGCCCTGCCTCCCTCTCCAATGGGTCAGAAGGAATTTGGCTCGTTATCCCTCTAGATGAGTAGACCTGAGAATCTGTGATCTCTCCTATGTCTATCAAACCCGCTACAACTCCACTGACTAAATGTGATGCCCCGATGGCTAGAAGGATAAAAAAAATGTTTTGGATGGCTCAAATGAAGCGCCTTCCCCTAATCTCAAATGGGTTTTGAGGGTTTAGGTTCGCTAGGCCTCCTCGGGAAGAGTGACCCAATATACCTTTGATGTCTCCTCTAGAACTCACGCTGGAATCTGATTGTTGCGGTTGGATCTATGATCTCCATTCTCAATATGCCTGTATATATGTAATGAAAGCAATGGAAAACCTGTGTGGTCTCCCTGACTGGCTAGGGTGTGTCTCTCAACACTGAATCAAATCCCTCGGTGTCTTCCTCCTGGAATCGACAAGTATCCTCAAATTCACCCGAATATGGGTTTCTCCTCAATGCTCTGGTTTCAATTCTCAAAACATCAATAATGAGCCATTAGGTCACTTTTCCTCTCATTATATCCACGAAAACCCTAATTCTTCA
Organism: Picea mariana; assembly: GCA_032191745.1. Lineage (NCBI taxonomy): Eukaryota > Viridiplantae > Streptophyta > Pinopsida > Pinales > Pinaceae > Picea > Picea mariana. The sequence goes on from JASDQU010236214.1 coordinate 8,632, forward strand.
TTGAATTTTCACTTAAGCGTGTTTTCCTAAGTTTTTTTATTTAATATTCACTTAAGCGCTTAATTACCTTTTTCCACTTAGTCACTTAATGTCACTTTCAAATTATAACATTTCCCTATTGAAATGACATCAAATGAACATTTTCCCATGTTTCTTCCTAGTTATAGTCTAAAGGGGGTGTTTAGACTACTAAGCCCTCCTCTCTGAAGTCCTCACTCGGATAGGGACATTACAAAATTCATGTAAGAGGTTAGGTGAGGAAGTCATCCCATTCAATTATGACAACATGGGTTGAGTGTATTCATCCTTGGGGGTTAGAGTAAGAGTCGAGAAAACATGGGAGAAGAATAAATTCAAGTAGGAAGGAAGAACCATTTTTACAGTTAGCAAGAGGTGAGGAAACACATAGCTAAGTGTTATAAAATACTGGCCAGCCATAGTGGGTATGGAAGACAACCTGTTGAAGCTAGTAATTATGTTGTGAATGAGGTTGTTATGCATGTGAGTTATATTTTGTGAGAAATGATGTGAATCTCCTGTGTAAAGGTTGTTGTGAGCACTCTTATTGCAACTAGATTTCTTGGAGCCCTCAGTAGAGAGATTCTTGGTTGGTTTTTGTTGGATCCCTAGAGGAGATGGAAATTGTATGAGGGATTGTTGTGTAGAGAATGAAATTTCATCCCTTGGGTTGTGTAAACTGATGTGGAAGAGAGTTGGGTAGTTGAAATTGTTCTAAGGGTTGTGTCATTGTGTTTTTAGTGAGTTTTGATGATCTAGATTATGTTGAGAATGAAATGAGATACAGACAAAACTATAGTAGAGAACACATAAATACAGTGAAACCCAACTTCTATTAATGAATAAAATACAACTTCTAATAATTAATAAAATAACATAATATTGTAGAAGACAAACTAGCTAGATTGGTGGAAGCTTATCCTTGATGAGAAAGAGATATCAACTACACTCAATCGAAACAAGCATTACATCACACTCCATTTCCTTCTCAAAGGACCTCCTTCACCTCGATTATATATGAGAGAGTGAGAGGAGAATAATTTCTAGGACTTCTGAGGAGGTCACCCATCCTAGTACTACTCTAGCCCAAGCGCGCTTAATTGTGAAGTTTTGATGGAATCTGGTGCATTAACATTGTGGGAATATACATAATACCATTGGGAAATCACTACATGATGTCTATAATTAACAAATGGGGATGGAATTACATTACATTCCCCCTTAATGACAACATCAAAAGGGTGAATATCATGGTTTATCAAAAACATAGGCTTGAAAATTTTGATTTAGTGGAAAAGGTGGATGGCCACCAAGATCCACCTGGATCAATCCTCCCCCCTTAGAAAGAAATGGTCCCCATTGTGTCTAGTTCCCTTAAGAGATGGGAAATTTTTTGTTGAACTTGAACCTTGGTGGGTTTCTTTCCTTGGAAAAGTAGTTTTCCTACGTGTACTAGGCATTAGCATTTTGAAGGATGTCATGAACCTAATGTTGGAGGTGTTGGATCCATTCAACAAATTTGGTTACATGATCTACCTCAACCTGAGTGTGGGGGAAATATGTCAATGAAGATGCAATAGGAGGAGATATATCAATGGGGGCTAATGGTTGATCCCCAAGCACACCTAAAAAAGGGTCATGGCCAATAGAGTTGTGAAGAGATTTGTTATAGCTATGCTATACATATGGAACCTTCTTCTGCACCAACAAAATTGAGCTCCCACAAGGTGAGGATCTCGGGTGAATGTGTCCCTTTTGCATGAGCTCATAAATTTAATGCTTCATTTCCTCATTCTCCGAAAGGGAGTGCCTATAGATTGGACCATTGTGTAAGGGAGAACCAGGCACCAAGTCAATGGTATTCTTGAATTGGAAGTGTCGAGGCACCCTCGTAGGTGAAGAAAAAATATATTTGTGCTCCTCTATAATATTGTTGACTTGCTTATGTTGTATAAAAAGGTATTGGACCAATTCTATGGTGGTCGCAATGATATTTTGTTCACCTTCTGACCAGATCATGAAGAGGGAAAACTTTGGGGTCTTAGAGATTACATTGCAGCATTGTTTTGTTGAGATCAATGAAATGGAAGTAGTCAGAACTACCTCTAGTATCCTCTAGAGCTGACCCCGTAGAGTAAAAATGACACTATGGGGTTGAGCCTCATAAATAGTGTGACGTTTCCACATATATGGTTTTCCTAAGAGAATATCATAGAATTCAAGTGGGGAAACATCACATAATACATGATCTTTGTGTTGGAGAAATTTTTATTTTCGGCACACTAGTTCAGTGGGAGGTAATTGACTAGTTCTATTTTAGACTTTCTATTTTATATCATCACTATTATTATATTATGGATGCATGCATTCTAATATTATGGAATGTCATGTCCTATATATGAGTGTATTCTACTCATTCATTGTATCATATTTATCATCAGCTCATTGGAGTAGTGTGAATATATTTTCTCATTCTTCCATATTGAATATCTCTTCCTTTCTTGATAAGATGTGTTTGTACTTGATTTAGCTAGATCTCCTATGCAAGTTTTTATGAAACATTGACATGGTATCATAGCTACGCTGCTTGGAGAAAGCTATACAAGCCAAAGAATAAGGAAAATCAGAGTTTCAACGAGAAAAATCCATGGTCATACATTTATGCAGTGATTTCTCCCAAAATATTAATCTTTTGAGGAAACAACTCACCTTAATAATAAATTGACCCATTATGCAATTGTGTTTTCAACGGTTTGCCGAAATTCTTCATCATTTGCTCAGAAAGTAAGCCAAAAGATCGCCTCCTGAAACTAATAGGAATCTGTGGTCGTACCTTTATGCAATGATTTCTGCCAAGATATTAACTTTTTGAGGAAATGGCTCACGTGAGCATTAAATAGACCCATTCTTCAAGTGGATTTTCAACCGTTTGGTAAAATTCCTCATAGTTTTCTCAGAAAGTAAGTCAAAAGATCATCTCCTGAAACTGATACTAATTTTCACTTCAAGTGTCCTTTCTGAAAATTTTTAGGGGTTCTCAGAAACAATGGGAGAGATGGATAGGACACCTATTATACAATCAAAATTGGTGGTAATCCTCACACCATCCAATTATTTTGATTGGAATCTCAAGGAAGAATTCCAACTCAGAAGGAAAGGATTGTACAACTTGACGATGGGGATAGAAACAGAACCTACATTAGCAATTGAGAAGATGAGATGGGAGAACCGAAAGGATGAAGCCACATGAATTCTTCTTGAATTGATTTCAACTGATCTATGGTTTCATGTTACCGCATGCAAGACTCCAAACGAGATCTTGACCACCTTGGAAATTTTGTTTGAAAAACAGGATGAGATGAGAGGTCATATGCTTGAGGTAGAGGTGAATACTTTGGATCCTAAAAGTTTTGATAATATACAAGATTTCTTTACTAATTTTAAATATTTGATATTGAACTTAGAATATTGTGGTATTGATAAGTCTAAACAAGTGGACCAACTTATTCTAATAATCATGGCCAAGTTAGGCCTAGAATATGTTGTCTATGTTTCGACTTTCCATTCAAGAAGGTATCTCATGGGAACAAATTGGAAGATTCCTACCATGGATCAATTCATTGATTCTCTCACACATGAGCAAGAAAAAATCATTCATATGGGCCTAATCAAGGATCCCAAATCACATGCACTCACCATGCATGATGGAAAAGGATCATCCAAAGAGAACGGGAAGGAGAAACAAAATGATAAGGAGAGATATTTGAAACCCTTTAACGAATCTTCAGGTTCCAAATACTCTTCAGATTCCAAGAAGAAGAAGAAGGGAAAGTAGTGCACTTACTGCAATAAATCGAATCGTGAAGAATCCACATGCATGAAGAAACATATCGATCTTATGGAAAAGGCACTTCAGYAGAACAACCTTGGAAATTTCATTCTAGAGGGAGTTAAGAAGCAGAAGGAAGAATATCTTGCTCCTAAGAGAGTTAATCATCATGATCTTGTTGTARTTAATTCCTCATCTGATTCATGGATTATAGATTCTCGTGCATCCCATCATATGGCAACAAAAGAGGAAGTTTTCTCTTCTTTGATTCCATGCTCAAGACCCCTATTCTCATGGGGGRTGATACTCCAGTAGCAATAGTAGGAGAGGAGAGATTGGAACTCCATAATGGTAGTTTTGAGAAATTTTTACATGTTCCAAATCTTTCTATGAATCTGCTCTCAGTTTATCAGATCACTMAGAAAGGTAAAAAGGTTGAATTTACATAATATTTAGTTTCAGTAATTGACATGCACGAAAATTCCATCATTGCAATTGGTGAGGTGGATCACAAGTCAAGGTTGTATAAATTCACTAAGTTTTCTGACGACGACTCCTCTTTTCTACTTACACATAAGGAGAGTACTTTGCATGCATCTCTAGTGCAACATGCATATACTCTTGTGCTTCTATCAATTTCACACATCAGATATGATTCTATACACTCAGATTTTGTACATGGAAATAAGAAGGAAGTACAACTAGATAAGAAGTTGGTGTTGAAGATTCAGCAGATGCCCAAGAAGGCACAATTCACACTTCAGGTAGTAGGTATCCTTGCAGGGAATCCATTAGATTCAAGGAGGACTAGATCTCAGCATGAGGAGCCTTCTTATGTAATATAAGCTTCAAAACCTGTGATGCTCATGCATTCCTATATGGTTCAATATATTGATCTTCGGACCTACAAGAAGGTTGTGGAAAATCAATTATGGCAAGAAACCATGCAGAAGGAATATGACTCACTCCTAAAGAATAAGAATTGGCATTTGGTTCCACTTCCACCAGAAAGAAATATTTTCAAGTGCAGATGGGTCCACAGGATAAAGAGGTACAAGGCTCGACAGGTTTCCAAAGGACTTCATCATATCCATAAATATTTCTACATCTTCACGAATTTTTTCAGTGAGCAGAAGTTTTAGACTTTGTGAGATCATCTTACAGTGAAGAACACAGTGGCATAGCAGCTGCCATTTTCTTCTTTTGATGCATTGTCTTTTGAGGGGGGGGTTTGTTCCCACATGGTTTTCCCTCTTTCCTCATTTTTATTAAATGTTCATTAGTTGCATTGTACATGAGTACCTAATATGGCCTAGTAGTCGGGACTCACTTTTTACTCCATAGTGTTGTTCAAGGAGGTGTTGGAGAAATTTCTATTTTCGGCACACTATTTCAGTGGGAGTTAATTGACTAGTTCTATTTTAGAATTTCTATTTTAGATCATCACTATTATGCTATTATGAATGCATGCATTCTACTATTATGGAATGTTATGTCCTATATATGAGTGTATTCCACTAATTCATTGTATGATAATGATCATCATCTATGTATCAATCATCAGCTCATTGGAGTAGTGTGAAAATATGTTTTCATTCTTCCATACTTTGAATGGCTTGATGTCATAATATAGGTGACATTGGTGGTTGACGTAGATGTATTGTCCCCGACTCAACCATCCGATGTTGCATAGTTGGGGGTGTGGCATGGTCAGCAACTTCAATCTCTTGAAGACCTTATCTGAGATCAAGTTCTTTTGGCTCCTAATGTCAACAATTAAATCTAGTGGGTTCTCCTTCACCCACATATGTGAATGAAAGAGGCACTCCCCCTCCTCAAGCTCCTATGACTCATCTAGTTGAATCTTTGTAGTTGTGATGGTATCACTAGGTTATGCATCAATGATCTGCTTTCTCTATTCTGAATTAGAGTTTGATTCAAGGTATGACTCATTTTATTTAATCTTGAACAACAATGATTGTTTCAAGTGACATTCATCAATGTTATGCCAGGGTCTTTATGGAACTCACACCATTTTCTAGTGTCTTAGTTCTTCATCTTCCCATTAACCTTCTTTCCCTGCGGCTTGGACCAGTTTTCTTGAGGTTGTATTTTCTTGCTGTGTCCCTTGTTTTGTGAGTTAGGGTCGCCTTTACCATACTTTTGTTGGTTCAAATTCGTAGACCCAAACTCCCGTTTATTTTGTTGCTTAAATTTTTTCTTGATTTTGACAACATATCAATAAGAGTCTCCCAATGAGAAGATGTCCAAGAAATCCATCTCTGCTTGAATGTACATGTGTAATCCATTGTGATACTTTAAAACCAAGTGTATCTCTAAATATTGAATACCCATATTTGAACATAGTGTATGGAATAAGTTGGTATACTCTGGCACTTTCTGCTCTGTCTCATGAAGTAGATTTTTCCATCTCATATATTGTTCATTATAGCTTCCAAGAGGGTAGAATTCCTCTTTAAGGGTGTCCACAAAGAATTCCCAGGTGGGTTCTCTCCCTTATGGTGTAGATTCATCCACGGTGTGCCTCTCCCAATAACCTTACCACTAATATTTTACATGGGGAATGGATATAGAAGTGCGAAGGTGATCTTTTTTCCACTGGAAATGTTTTGGATAGAGTAATCACCTTCTCACAAATTAAACCATTTCTATATAACATCTACATATAGCTGGCCTTCAAATAAGGGGATATCAAAATTAACGTGTACCTCAAAGGGCATCGTACCTCCGAAATGGCTGCTAGTCGAAGATTCCTTGGCTTCCATCGATAGTTGTTGAAGGATTTGAGAAAATTTGTCCATCATCTTGTTCCTATGCCATGCAAGGGACTCCTCGAGCAACATCTTGAAAGGATCTTCTACTATGTCAAATATCTTTTCTTCCACCATGGGAGTTTGCTTTGGATAGCAAGATCGGTCGTCCCCAAGCGAAACTATCTTAAGACCCAATTCTTTATATCATGACCTCATCGGGGACACGCATCGATAAATAACAAGTAGATGACTACTTGGATACCAATGATCCGGATCATGTTGAGAAGGAAATGATATATGAACAAAACTATAGCAGAGACTATAGCAGAGAACACATAAATATAGTGAAACCTAACTTATATTAACGAATAAAATAACATAATATTGTAGAACACAAACTAACTATATTGGTGGTATATTATCTCTGAAGAGAAAGATATGTCGGCTACACTCAATCACACCAAGCATTGCATCATACTCCATTGATTTCTCAAAGGACCTCCTTCACCTCAATTATCTATGAGAGAGTGAGAGGAGAATAATTCCCATGATGGATGTGGGATAAATTGGTCTAAGTTTACAAAATGTTATAGTCATGTAAAACACTAGGACTTCTCGGGAGGTCACCCATCCTAGTACTACTCTCACCCAAGCATGCTTAACTATGGAGTTCTCATGGGATATAGTGCATTAACGTTATAGGCATGTACATAATTCCACTAWGAAATCATTACATGATGGTTGTAATTAACAAATGGAKATGGAATTACATTACATTCCCCCTTAATGACAACATCAAAAGGGTGAATATCATGGTTTATCAAAACCACAAGCTCAAAAATGATGATTTAGTGGAAAAGGTGGATGACCATTAAGATCCACCTGGATCATTTGATTCATTACAGTGGACCATAGACACCCACRGGAGCATGTTTGTTTGTATGGACTCATAGCCCCAACTCGAGGGTGGCTTTCTTTAGAGAGAACCGGTGCAAAATAGCCTACGATTGGAGGAACAGTCTTTGTCTACATCTGGTTGTGTAAAATGTTTTAAAWTATAAGTGTTTTGATCATTATTTCATTTACAGTTTTAATGCTATGACATAACATTGATTTTACTATGTATGTTGTATGTATGAATGTCAAAATGTGTGTGTAATTAATGGTGTGCATGTTTAAACCTTTCACATTCATGTTTTTATGAATTAATGATAGTAGTATGCATGTTTGTCACGTTGCATGTATTTTTTCCACATTTGAATTGACATGTTAGTCAATTTAGCATTAACGTGACCCAAAAAGGGAGTTCGGTACATCCAATGTGGATTTTCTAAGGTTTGTAGTGGAAAACCCTAACTATGATCCTAGTTTCACTTACACCTTCTCAAGAGAATACTTACTTGGCCCCATATGCCAAAAACAATTACTAGGAACTAGTCTTTTCTCATCAAGTCAATCTTAAACTCAAGTTCCAAACTTTAATTTTGTTTTAGGGTAACTATAGGGTTTTAAAAACTTATATGTAATTTTTAGCCATCAAAACCCTAGACATACAGGGTTTTTCTTGCAAACCTAAAAATCATCTTTAATTGAAAATTGGCCTAGCTAGTTTATATTGTAGCATTCTTAGGGATAGACATCTTGATGTTTTTTTGGCTATTATATGCTCTTCAATTTTTAGAATTACAAGTTACTTGAAACCCTAGTTTTATTCATTTTTTATCCCTAAATTTTGCTTGTTTATAATATACTTAAGTGGATGAAATACACTATTGTTATAACTTGTTTACTTTGTAATTTCTTATCTTTTATGAAAKTTTTACAACAATGTAACTTAGTAATTTACCTATTTGAKTTATTTGGGGATAATTTTTTATTATATAATCACTTGATAAACCCTCTAAAACAACCCTAAAGTGAACAAACCATAAATCTAGAATTTACTTTGAGTAACCACCTGTCCATAACTTATCTATCATATTAAACTGGTGGTAAATTGGGTAGTTKCATAGGTGACATAGGACTTGACTTATATTTCCTTAGGAACCCTAATTGCTACTATGAAATCATCCTTTGTGTTGGACTTCTCCTTCAATAAAATGAGGRAAGTAGTTGTCTAGGTGACAATGGAAACACATCTAATGTTTCACTAGTCTTTGTAACTTATGAAGGATTTTCACTAAGGTGCAATATTTTACGACAGCATTTTTTTGTCATTGYTAGGGAGAATTGAGTTTTTCTCCTTGAATATCTCAATTCTATGCTTCAACCCTTATTGATGAGTATAAACCAAACCCTACCTTAAGTGTACTCATATGGAGACTCCACAACAAGAGAACCCAAGAGTTGGAAGTTCCAACCAAAGGCCTTTCCGTAGATACGATGATCCTGTAAAGTTTTATACAAGGAAAGTCCAACCAAATTCTTCTATAATAAGAAATATTTTCACTAATTATTCAATAGTAACTCCAACGGATTTGAAACCATGGGTTACAAATGCATACAAGGCCTTAGATATGTCTGAAATTCAAGGTCATCCTCATAATTTTCATAATAGATTTGATAAGTGATTACCTAAGTTTTCTAGAAATAATGTCATTATAATTGAAGACAACTTATCTTCATTTTATAGTATATTTGTCATTGTTATGTCCCAAATGAACATGAGGATGTGTTTATGAAACTTTTATCTATATCTTTGAAGAAAAA
>JASDQU010236216.1:0-17317 GCA_032191745.1 Picea mariana
AAGGGGAAAGGAGAACATGAAATCTGTGAAGGGTTGTGTGAAATTTGGAAGTGTCAATATCGGGCATGTACTCATTACCTTCTTCATTTTTTCAATGGTGGTCTATGCTTCTGGGTTCCATGTGAAGGCCCCTTTATTGGTCAAATCATTCAAAGGTTCACAAAGTTGAGAAAGGGCTTTAACAAACCTTCTGTAATAGAAGCAGATGCCCAAAAATCACTTCAACGCAGTGAGTGTCTTTGGTGTGGGCCAGTCGATGATGGCTTGCATCTTTTCCCAATGTACATGTACCCCCTTTACTACGACAATGTGTCCTAAGTAAAGGACCTTTTTCATCCCAAATTCACATTTATACTCCTTTGCATATAAGGATATATCCTCCATGATAGTTAGAATCTATTCCACATGTTGAAGGTGCTCCTCCCAAGTCTTGTTGTAGATCAGTAAATCATCAAAGAAGACTAATAAGAACTTCCTTAGATGCTTTTTGAACACATGATTCATGCACGATTGGAAGGTGGCTGGTGCATTAGTCAACCCAAAAGGCATGACTAGAAACTCATAATGTCCATAGTGACACCGGAAAGCAGTATTAGAAATGTCTTTCTCCCTCATTTTAATCTGATGATAGTCGGAGTGCAAGTCAATCTTAGTGAAATAAACCGCCCCATGGAGCTCATCCAATAGCTCATCAATCTGTGGGATGGGATATCTATTTTTTATGGTCTTCTTGTTTAGGGCCATGTAGTCAATGCACATGCGCATTGTTCCATCTTTCTTTTTCACTAGCACCACTAAAGATGCAAAGGGACTAGAGCTTGGCCTGATGTGTCCCATATCCAACAATTCCTTGATTGCCTTTTCAATTTCGTCCTTGTACTTATTGGGTTTCCTGTAAGGAGTGGTGATGATAAGTTTTTCACCCTCCTCTAACTCTATGATGTGCTCAAACCCCTATTTGGTGGTGCTCCTAGTGGTATAGGCTCAAAGACCTTGTTGTGCCTATCCATGATCTTCTTGATCTCTGGTGGATAGTGTGTTTCCCATTTTTTGTCCACTCTGACTGAAATTATGCATTCTACTACATAACCGATGCATTCTCTTTATAATATGGCCTCCATGTGCTTTGTTGTCACCACCCTTGGTGTGTTTCATGTCATACCCCTGAGAACCACCTTCTTCCTTGTTTCTTCTATGAAAGACATTTACATGGTTTTGTAATTTATGGTGATTGTCCCCAATGTACTAAGCCATTGTACTCCTAGGATGATGTTGGTGTCTGGAAGATCTGTCACATAGAAATATTGTGCAGAATCATGTCTTCCCAAGGTGAGTTGCATCCATGGGATGTACGTATCACAAGGCATGGTATGCTCACCTGCTACCTCCACACAAAATCCCTCAAATTCTACTGTCAGTATGTGCCTTCTTTGCAGTAATGTTGAGTCAATGAAGTTGTGTGAGGCACCTCCATCAATGAGGACTAAAACCTTCATCCCCTGTAACACCCCTCTCATCCTGAAGGTGTTGAATTTTGGTACCCTGTTGATGGATGCAATGGTTACCTTCTCATCTGCTGCAAGGTCATGACTAGCATCCTCTTCTTCTGTTTGTCCTGGAGTTTCGGCCTCCGTTTTCTATATGTGGCCGAAATCCTCATCCTCGTCATCTAATATCACCTCAATATAGTGGGCTTTTCCCTCACCCATACACTTGTGTGTTGGGTCCCATGGTTCCTTGTAGGTGAAACACAACTTCTTCCTCCTCAACTCCCTCCTAGTGGGCTCATCCATCCTGCCCCTTCCTTAGTCAAAGCCCCTTGGTTAATAGGAGGTATTTTCTCTCTACCCCCTTGATTGGGAGGTCTAAGGGTGAATCTTGTCTTAGTTGTTGAACCCAAGTCTTTGGTATTTCAGATGGCATCATGCAAGTTGGTAGTCTTAAAGGCCTTGACCCAACCTCTCAAGGGTTCCATCAACCCTTTTGTGAAAAGAATCACGAGTCTCGCTTGAGACACATCCTGTACCATCACTGCCAGCCTCTAGAACTCCTGTATGTAAGCCTCTGGTGATCCTATATGTCTGAGTTGTGTGAGCTCCCTAAAAGGTAGCTCTAGATCCCCCTGGTCAAATATGCCAATGAGTCTCTGTGTGAACTCTATGTAATATGTGATCTGATTGTGTCCTAATGCGGTTAATCCATGATACCACCAATCATGAGCCTTGCCATCTAAGTACATGGTGGAAAATTTGATGGCATCCATCTCTCTCATGGGGTTAAGCTATAAGTAGGTTTCCAACTTATGCACCCATGCTTGTGTTGTCACCTTAGCAGATCCATCAAAATAAGGGATCTATATTTTTCCTGCCCTACACTCCAGTTCATAGTTGGGCCTCAGATACTATTTTGGTTTGCCCCAAAATTTGATCCCACAATACTGATCTTATGTGACCTATCTCTGAAACCCTACACTTAGGGCATGATACTCCCTGACATACTGCTCAAAATTATCCTCAATCTCATCCTCATAGTTATGTTGTGGCTGAGTATCCAAGAATGTAGGTAGATAGGGTCTAGGAGTGGACCTGTTGTATGTCTGTCCTAGTGGTGCACATACTCCATAGCTATGTCCCTCAGTGTGATAGTGGGGGTTGTGCTCCTAATTTTGTCTAGTCCCTCCATGAGATCCACTAGCTTCTCTGTTGGCATAATTTTCTGGACCCTTTCCTCCATGATTCATCTACATCAGGAGTTGTGATACCCTCTCATGGCCTAGGTATCCAACTTATGCACCCATGCTTGTGCTGTCACCTTAGCAGATCCATCAAAATAAGGGATCTATATTTTTCCTTCCCTACACTCCAATTCATAGTTGGGCCTCAGATACTATTTTGGTTTGCCCCAAAATTTGATCCCACAATACTGATCTTATGTGACATATCTCTGAAACCCTACACTTAGGGCATGATACTCCCTGACATACTGCTCAAAATTATCCTCAATCTCATCCTCATAGTTATGTTGTGGCTGAGTATCCAAGAATGTAGGTAGATAGGGTCTAGGAGTGGACCTGTTGTATGTCTGTCCTAGTGGTGCACATACTCCATAGCTATGTCCCTCAGTGTGATAGTGGAGGTTGTGCTCCTAATGTTGTCTAGTCCCTCCATGAGATCCACTAGCTTCCCTGTTGGCATAAATTTCTGGACCCTTTCCTCCATGATTCATCTACATCAGGAGTTGTGATACCCTCTCATGGCCTTCACTTACATTTCTCGGATATTTTGTCATATCTACCTGTCCCCTATGTATCGTTTCTTGGTTCTCCTGTAGATTATGTACCAAGGTGCTCTGTGACATGTTTATGGAGTGTTGCAACTTCTTAGAGAATCCTGCTAGAATATGTGGCTCACTGTCCTCACCTGATCCTTCCATGTCGACCTCTGCTTCACCTATCTGTTTCCTACGTCTTCTCATATAAATGCCACTGAACCTCTGCATGCACTAACCCCCACTGGTTGGGAGGATCAAAGCTCTGATACCACTGTAATGTTCCTGAGCCAAATGTTTTTTTCTTAGAACACTTACTATTTATTGTTGTTATGTTTTTCATGTGTTTGCAGGTGTATATGTAAGATGTGCATGGATTATTCAATGTTGATAGACCAATAGATATGAAGCATACAATCATAAACAATACAAGAGATATACGAACACCAGTAGAGAATCAAAATTCCAAATCTAACCTTTATTTAGATAGTAAGAAGTCCTCGTATACAAGAGAACTACAGATCTGGGAGAAAGCCCCAATAATAACAAAATGGGCTTCTAACCGATACAATAAGAAGAACAATACAAGGTGAATTCCTTCCAAAGTCTATAAGAGAAGAGATCCAAGCCTCCAAAGGCCACCAACAAGTAGATCTGACTAAATATAGAACTTGATCAATACACTATCAAATCCTCCTCAACTAGATGAGTTGCACCCTGCTCTGGATGTTGCCAAACCCTTAAGTTTCGACCTACCCTCTCCTGACCTCCAAATCCTCCAAAACTCGCTCAGAATGTAGATCGAGCTACTAGAAACCCCTGGAATCAATATCAAGTTGATCTAAGAAATGTTGCTCCTCCAAATATCCAATCCCTAAACTGGATTGCACCCTCCTCAGTTTGATAAAATCAAGAGGGTACGTTTTCCCCTATAGGAACCTCCAAATGCTACCCAAATTCGTCAGATCATAGATCGGGCCACTTATACCATGATACTGAAGTCTCAAACCAATGTACGAAGATTTGACCCTCCAAACACTGGAAATACCTTTCTACAGAGCGTCCTCTTCCTCCTTAATGTGTGCCAAGCTCACAGAAATAAACTGCAAGGATAAACTCCTATGGAATAGACCAGGAATGATGCCAGGGACCCTTTGAAGAGAACCCATGTGCTAGATTTCCCAAATGTCTCCTGCTTCCTCCAGTTAGAACTAAAACCTCCAAGATGGTGCACCCCCTAGCTGGAAACCCCCCTGGGTTGCGCCCTAACCTGGTGAATGTTTGTAGAACCAACCTGCAACACTGTAGAATGGCGTGGGAGGATTATTTCACCTCCGGGACCAAGCCTGGATCAAGGAAGGTGGGATATTTCACCACTGAGTTAATCTCTAGGGTTTTAGACTCAAAACCCTCAAAATTGATTATGCTCAAGAGCTCCAATGAAAAAATGATAATAATCCAGAATGAATAAGGAGTGTGCCCTACCCTTTCCTTTATAGCTCCAATTTATTCCTCCATTGAGTTAGTTTTAAACTTAGGGTTAAGTCTTAACCTAACTCATTCTTTCTATTTCTTCGTTGAGTTACCCTTTTTTCCAAAAAGTCAACTTAACTTTAGAATATTACGATTCCTGGTTGAATTTGTCCCCAATATACCTGAGAATATATTTTAGTGGGGAAATCTAGACCAGTGAGTCTCTCCAACCCTATTCATCAAGAGGTGGGGGACATTACACTTTAGAAGCAACAATGAAGAAACACAACATCAATATTGATTCTACTTCTTCTTCTCATGAATGCACTTTTTGCTTCTGGTTTCTCCTCCAATACAACTTATACTTCTTCTTTTGATGAGTGGCTTATTGATTATGAAGCATCTTATCATATGGCTAAGGATGATAGATCTCATAGTGTTGTAGGATCTAGAACAGTTCAAGTAGATAATGGTCACTTCAATGATGTATTATGTGTTCCAATTCTTTCTTGTAACCTTCTATCAATATATCAAATCACTCATTCAGGTGAAGGTAAAACCGTATATTTTTCACCTCACCAAGTTGTAATCAAGGATCTAAAAGATCATAAGCATGTTCTTGCAACTGGAATTGCTGATGATAATACCAGGTTGTACAAGTTTGACAACTTTGGGTCATCATATTTTTCATCTGTTTTTGTTGCTCATAGCGATGGCTTGAGCAAAATTTGGCATGAGTGGTTTGGTCATTTAAACTATCGATCATTGCAACAACTATGTAATCAACATATGATGACTAGCCTTCCTGCTGTTTCATGAAGAGATGGTGTTTGTGTCAGTTGTGTACTCGGAAAACATCATCGGGACAGTTTTGACAAACGTGCCTCTTGGCACACCTCGGGCCCTTTGCAGCTTGTTCATAGTGATTTGTGTGGTCCACTTTTTTCTCCTTATTTTTTTGGGTGCAATTATTTTTTAACTTTTATTGATGACTTTTCCAAACGTACATGTGTTTACTTCTTACAACTTAAGAATGAAGTTTTTGACAAGTTTTTTTCCCTACAAGGTCCTTGTAGAAAAGCAATCTGGACATCAAATTCAAAAGTTAAGAACCGATAATGGAGGCAAATATGTGAACAATAATTTTACATGTTACTGCACTACACAGGGCATCCAAATGCAACACATTATTCCATATACACCACAACAAAATAGTGTTTCTAAGAGAAAGAACCACACATTAAAATAAATGGCTAATTGTATGGTCCAATCTAAGGGATTAAGTCTAAAGTATTGGGCAAAAGCAATCAAATGTGCAAATTACATAGTAAATCGCACTCCCACAAAGGATCTTAAAAATATAACATTGGAAGAAGCTTGGACTAAATTTAAACCAGATGTAAGCCACTTCCGTGTATTTGGTAGTATAGCATGGGCTCACATTCCTGATGAGAAAATGAAATCATTGCAGACTAAAAGTGATAAGTGTATATTTGTTGGTTATTCTGAAGATGTCAAAGGTTATAGAATTGTTCAACCACATTGTAATGAAATTATTATCAGAAGAGATGTTAAATTTGATGAAAATCTCTTGGCCCGCGAGCCTAATTCGACGATTGTGCCTTCTTTGTCCTGCGATCCATATTCAATGTTTGTGCCTTGTTCTGTTCCTATTCTGGTTTCTTATTCAGATGATAACTGTGAGGATGAAAATCCACCTTTGCCTACTCACCTTACTCCAGATGAGTCCTTTGAATTTGAACCATCACTGGTTCCATTGCTTCCTAGATGGGTCCGTTCAACACAAGAAGTAGTCAGTGGTCTTGTCGGTGATCCTTCAAATTAGCGTCGAACATGTTCACAATTCCAGCGAGTCTCTTCTCTTTTGGCTCAAGTTTCAGAGACTCTTGATCCAAAGACATTTGTAGAAGCTTCAGGTCATCTAGATTGGGATACAACAATGAATGAAGAGTATCGTTCTTTACTGGAAAACGATACTTGGGATCTTGTACCTCTTCCAAATTTCAGATGTAAATGGGTCTACAAAACTAAGTATGCACTTGATGGAAGTGCTTAAAGACACAAGGCTCGGTTAGTTGCCAAAGGATTTTTCCAAGCTGAAGGAATTGACTATAATGAAACATTTGCCCCTGTAGCCAAAATGAATTCCATCTGCCTTGTTCTTTCCCTTGTTGCCTCACATAAATGGGAGGTCCATCTGATGGATGTTAAATTCTCCTTCTTGCACAGGTATTTGCAAGAAGTAATCTACATGGAACAACCTCCTGGATATGTCCAGAATGACTCTATCCTTGTTTTCCACCTTAAGAAATTTCTTTATGGTCTTAAGCAAGCTCCCCGTGCTTGGTATGCCAAAATGGAAAACTTTCTTATTGGCACCGGATTCTCTAGATGTCATTCTGATCCTAATGTCTATACCAAGAAAGTAGGAAGCCATCTAATAATCCTTTCCCTTTATGTTGATGACCTTATCCTTATTAGTAGTGACTCAAAACTTTTAAACCATGTGAAAACTAGCCTAAAGAAGAAATTTGAAATGACAAACTTAGGTTTTTTGCACTATTTCCTTGGCCTCCAAGTTTTGCAAACCAATGGAGGAATATTTCTTTCCCAATATACGTATGCTTTTGACCTTCTTCGTCGCTTTTACATAGGCGATTGTAAACCAACCCCTTCTCCCTTCCAGTTTGGAGTCAATCTTACTGCCACTTGTACTTCTCCCGAAGTTGATTCCACCATGTACCGTCAGTTAGTTGTTAGCCTCTTATACTTGACTCAAACTCGTCCTGATATTTCCTTTATTGTTGGTCTTGTTGATTGGTATATGAAAACACCCCATGAAAGCCACTAGAAAGAAGCTAAAAGGATACTTCACTATGCCCATGGTACAATTTAGTTTGGGATACATTACAGTTCAGGGGGGACTCCTTTATTGGTTGGTTTCACTGATTCAGATTGGGCCAGCGACCCTGATGATTGAAAGTCTATTGCGGATTATGTTTTCAGCCTTGGTTCAGGACCTGTCACTTGGGCCTATAAGAAACAACAGGCTATTGCACTTTCTTCAACAAAAGCAGAGTACTGAGCAATGGTAAATGCCAGTCAGGAAGATTTGTGGCTTCGACATATTCTTTCATAGTTTGGATTCCAGCAGCAACATTCGACTAGACTTTGGTGCGAAAATCATAGTGCCATCAAGCTCGCCAAAGACCCAGTTCAACATCAGTGCAGCAAGCACATCGAGCTACACATGAACTTCATCATAAATAGAATTCATGATCAAGTTATTGAAGTTCTCTTTTTCCCTACAGAAGATCAAGTTGCATACATTTTCACAAAGTTTCTTACAGAAGCGAAGTTTTCCAAACTTCGATCTATGTTAGGAGTTTAGGTAGTTTTCATTAAGGGGGGATAGGCTATAATGCCTCCTTCCTTCTCCTATTGTTCCACTATTGTAAATCCTTCAATCATATCCCAAGTTGTTATTAAGGGGGGATGTTAGGATATTTAGACACTAAGGAGTTAGTTAAGATCTACTTGGTCTAATGTGTCGTTAGGTAAAAGTGTGTTTCTTAGTGTGTTTATTTAGTATGCATTAGTATGCATTTTTAATTAGGAAATTCGATGGTCATGATATCTTCCTGACATAGAGTGATCTGATGGTTCATATTCTCCTCGATCTTAATGATCATTGATCTATGGCTTAACACCCGATTGTTCCATCATCTCTATTTAAAGAGAATGGAGGGACATTTGTCGATGATCGATTGTAAGAAACTCTCTTGTAAAATCTCTCTGTAATATTTTTATTTTGCATTAATAAACTTATCCAAATGGTCGCATTGGTTGGGGCCGTGGATGTTTCCCCATAGGGTTTTTACCACGTCAAAACATCAGTGTGTTTATCTTTGATCTGGTTGTGTGAGTTTTTACTGAAGGTGTCCATCCTCTGTTGGAATACTTGTGTTGTCGAACAATGAGGTATTGAGAAGGTCCAAGGGTTTCCAAGTAGGTTGAGTGACCCGCCAAGTGTGAATACCTTCCTGAGACACAAGAAAAACAAGCATATGTTGCAATATAATCAAGTGGACAAGAAATTGAATCTTGTTTTCCCTAATAAAAACAATTAGTAACTAATTTATATCATCAAATAAAGTTATCTAAATCAACATAAAGTGAACACAAGACTAGTTAACATACATCAAAGAAAAAATAACAATTGACTATGAATTATGTGAAATACTTTGAGAGCAAATAAGAGGGTTGTTATGAAGTGATTTTCTGCAGTAAATTATCAGCCTTATGGTGGTAGCATTCGAAGGTGTACAACAACAAAATCAACCATCAAAATGTGCCCCAAATTAACCTAAAAAGTGTGCCCTAATTAGTAGATTAGGTGAGTGAAGTTTGGGGGGTTTCTTGTGTTAGAATAATAGGTGTGCTCGTTTTCACCATAGACAATATAGCATTATTGTCACCCAACCATAGGCACAAAGGCAACCCCTGAGAACCTTAACCTTGACAACCTGAATGATTCTGAAAGAAAACCCTAGAACCAATATCCAACCAAGGTATCGTACCTCTCTCTCAAAGCTAGCATACTAAGCTGAAAGTCCAAACAATAACCAAGCAGAAAGTCCAACCATAACCAAAGATAAAGTCACCACTGAAGCAACTTCATCTCTCCTCCAATCATACACACCACTTGTCCTTATGTAGTTATGAGAGTGAGTGTGAAAAGTGAGCTCTAGATCCCTCTTATTTATAGTCCTCCAAGTGACCTAACTAGGTCGACTTGTACTTTTGGAGGATAATAATTTAATATAAATTATTATCTTGGGTCGAATTGTCTTCTAAGGTTATTTCCTAACCTTCTAGAGGTTCTCTTGCTTCCCAGAATATTCTAGACTTGTCAAAGGTTACACGTAGAGGTTAATACCTCCCGCAGCTACCATAATATCAACATTTTAAGGTTAGTTTGTGAGATATTAATGGTCTAGGGTTAGGATTTTCTACAACCTTATGGCTATAGGAAACAATTTAGTGCAACAAACAAACTTTTGGGAGAAAGAGGATGCTTCAATGAGGCAAGAGAGCCAAGTGCTCAAAGAAAACTTTCCAAAAGAGATAGATTTATAATTCACAAAAATCATGTTTCCCAACGAAATATTTTTATATCTCCAATGCAATAATAAATGACTAGTTCTCTTAATAATTGGGTTAATGGGGCCATGCAAAGACAAAGCTACAGAAGATACCTCCTTAGGGGTGTAAACCATCTTACTCCCCAAGGCAATTTTCTATATCTAGGGTTTAAGCTAAGAGGGTGTATACCCGTATACTTCTCTTAGCAAACCCTTTTTTAACCAATAACATGAAGCATAAAATGATGAAGACTATGGTGGGGGTGTATGCATTTATACTTCCCACCTAGATCCTATCACAATAACCTTGACTTGAAACAAATGATAGCATGAAAGTAAAGACTATACCAATTCAAGGGAAAATGCTAAGATAATCCACCACAATAGCAAGAGAGAATCCTTCCAAGGATATCACATCACTTCCATCAACCATTACATCAAGAGATAACCATAAACAAGAGCCAACATAGACAATTTTCCAAATATAGCGAAAATTTTAGACCAAGTCTTCTCACAAGAGGGAGCTTTATGTTAAAATGAGATCTTATGATCTCTTATTTATACAAGATGTCACCAAGGTGATTTGTCCACATATTTAGGGGTAAACCACAAGAATAAGGGTCAAAAACCCTAATCTTTCCCCCTTAACAAAGTAATATTAAACAATTAATTAAAAATTCACTTTTGCACATAAGAAAAAACTTAATTCATATGGATGTCACCCATTTAGGGGACGTTTTGGCACAAATAGGAGGTCATTGGTGATGGAGGAGAGTGGAGAGGATTCCCAAAGCCATATGTTGGCACAGGGGTAGACCCAGGGTTCAACTCTTCAACAATGCACGAAAAAAACCCTAACTACCGACCCTTTTAGCAACACCTGCGAAGCAGATGAAGTCTCACCCGAGGTAGAGGCAGGGGGGGTTGCAGGACTCAAGTGTCTACAACCGATATGGGACACAGATCTGTGATTACAACACTTAACAGAGCACTTAGCCAATAACATGCATTAGTTATTAAACCTTATTCACATCGCAGGTTAATCCTTATTACAGATCAACACAATAATAATCAAGATTAAGCACATATAATCATTTAGCACATAGCATCAACTCATATCTAGCATTCCTCATACATAAGCACTAATAATCCATAGATCTATCTATCATACATCAAGAATATTGCGCTAATCAGATAAATACATAAACAATATGAACAACATTGCACAAATCACATCAACACAGGATATATGTGGTTCACCCCAGTGTGGGGCTACGTCCACCAACTCTTCTTCTTCCTTATTAGTCTTCAAGCTTCCTACATTCTTCTGCTCTTGTGCACAAAGCCACAGAGCCAACTCTGCAAAGGACAGAAGATCTGTGTGCACCTCGCCAGATCCTCCTTCCTTGAATTAGGTCAAGGCACAAATCCTTACATAATCTATCTACACAAAGCCTCTTACAATTACTTGCACTTAGCTCTGTAAGTCTCAACACACAGTATGCATGTTGAGCCTCTAAATTGACATCCCCACACCCTATTATACTCCTCATATATACCTTTTTGGCTTACCTAAGCTTGGGTAAATGACAAAGAATACTACCATTAGCCATTGATAAGGTCATACGGTAAAGTATAATTAATTCATGCATTTTTGTGGTTTATTGAGCTAGGAGATTAAATGTTCCATGTACTAATGCTTCAATTTTCCATGTATAATCTTTGACCTCTAGATAAGTCCAGCCTTCCTGTACTAGCTCAACTATCCAGTACCAAGCACACCTTCTATTCATATCCGGTACCGAATCTTGCCTGTCGTGATTCGGTACCAATGGCCGTAGACTGTCGTGATCTGGTACCAACCATTTGTGCACTATTCGGATCGGGTACCATCTACTTGTCACAATCCAGTACCAATACAGGAATTCGAATGTACCAAGTTTAGCTCCAGATCATGCCCAATACAATTGTTGGATGTTTATTGAATCATAAATGTTTTAGCAAGACTGTGTTAGGATAGTTTGTTGTTGCTTCATCCTCATGCACTGCGTGTCATGAGGATGAAGCTTAAAATATGTAACCGAATAATTAAATTTAACAATTCACTGATTTTCAAACAATTTCAACTCCTTGTGTTTCACGACTAAGACTGTTTAAATAGTCATGGAAAGGATGGTGGAAGTAGTGAAGAGTTAGCATAATACAGCATGTGAAGCAATGTTACATATTGCATAACATATTATGGGTGAAGATTAATAGAAGGACACCATTTATCTCCATGTCTTGATCGTCTATGATTGAATGTGAGTTGATTTGCTAGCATAGTTTGATTCTATGTTTTGAAGTTTGAGTAAGAGTAATGTGTGGGTTGAAAGCAAGCTTACTATAGACTCCAGTCACTGACCTGTTGAAGCGGCAAGGGCCCACTACCCAACAAAGGTCAGCATCTTTGTAGATTAGCATTAACATTTGATTTCAATAGTGTAAATGTTAGATTAGATGAAGCTTTAATTCTTTCAGATGATAGCAGTATAGTTTAGACTAGGATTTCAATTATATGATTGCTTAGAGATCCTTACTCACTTTGTTTTTGCATATGCTTTGTTTTTATGAATTTGATTTTGTTTCATGGACATGAATGTTGGCAGCAATAGTCAGACATATTTGAAGGAGAACTAGTGAAGTTCACAACAACAAATTGTGAACCACAACATACTCAGTATATTGACTGTTGAACTACTCATGCTATGTCTTGATGATTGATGTGTGATTTCCCTTTCATAAGTGTAGTTGCATAGTTAGTTTTATGGGTCAGATAACAGAGTTGATCTGTCAAAAGAACTCCATCTCATACTTGCATGTGCCATAATGGAGTAGATAGCCTCTCTATGAAAGACAACCAAGTGTGTTTCAGTTTGCTAGTTTGTTTTGTTTCCAGCATACATAATCTAGAATAGTTCTATACTCTTGACATTAGAATTACCTTTCTTATTGGTGTCTTGTAACTCTGTTGATTACGAATTCAGGATTGATAATTAATGAGTGCATTATAGTAAACATATAAGAAGCACAACATTTTGGCGTCGTTGTCGGGGAGTTGTAAATGGTAGGAAGCGATTTTTAGCTTAGATTGTTTGCATAAATTTTGAATGATTTTAAAGGTTGCTTGAGGGAGGAGGATAAAACGTTTAATACATGAGTGAAGAGCCATGCAGCTACTAGAGTGGGGTTCTCTGAAGCTAGGTTGCCTTCTTACCTTCTAGATAGAATTAGGATTTCAATTCAGTTAAGAATCAAATTTCCATTTTATGCATAGATATAGAGATAACAAGGGTAGATTTGTAAGCTCTAAAGATTCAAAAACAACCCCCCCCACTAATCTAACTGACACTGGTGCAGAAAAAATTCCACCAGGAGAAAATTCAAGGGGATCCAACGAGGCTGCAGAAGGAGAACCTAAAATGGAAAAATCAGCATTGGGGCAGGCATAATGTGAATCTGTTGAATATTTAGAAGACACAGAAAATCCAATTTCTGAACCATATATCATTGGACTGAAAGAAGAAGAAGGAAATGCAGCCATAGAGACTGAGACTTTTGGGTTTCCAATCTTGGATATTTCCAGAAACATCATCATGAAAAATATACCACTATCATCGTTACCCACTTTCAGAGGTATGTCAAGTGAAGATCTAGATTTATTTTTATTCGAGTTTGACATATTATGTAGAAGCTATAACTACTCAGATGATGCCCAAAAACTTAAGCTCTTTCCTGCTACAATGAAAGATTTAGCCTTAAGATGGTTCATGAGCTTAGGAGAAAATACAATCCTCTCTTGGGATCAGATGAAAGACATATTTTTATGGAAATACCAAGACTATTGTAAGGATAATGCTAAAAATGACATTTTTAAAATGTAGAAAACAAAAGATGAAAGCCCTAAAGACTACTTAGAAAGGTTCTTATACAACTATCAGAAATCAAAACTATTCACCATAGACCCAGTTGTAGTAAGAATTGTATTCTTGAAAGGTCTTAGAAATGACTGCATAGAAGTTTTAAACTTATTGAGTTTAGGAGATGTACACCAAAATAGAAGATACTCAAGAGGACAATCTAAAATAGGCAAAGGACCAAGAGATTCTTTTAGCAGAAATACAAAACAAAGCTCAGGGACTGTCACCAAAACTGAGTTAGGAAACTTATTGGAAAAATTTAAAACAAACATCTTGAGCACAATCAGTAACCAGTTAGATACTCTAAAACTGAAAAAGAAACAAGAATAAGAGGTTGCTTTAGCAATATTTTGTCAAAGATGTCAAAAGAAGCACAGTGATAAGGAATGCCCATTAAATGTCATAGAAATCTGTGCCCTGTGTACACTAGAATACCCCACATTTGAGTGTCCGACTTTGCTTGAGCTACAAGCCATGTATAGGGGAGGAGGAGTCTCACAAGAACAACCATACCCTTCCAGAAGACCTTGGAGAGCCCAAAACCCCAATACATTTTATGACCCTAATGCACAATATCAGCAACAACAATGGGGTCCTTCCCCAATGACATATCCACAATGGACACCTCAGCAAGCTCAAACTCAAACTTGGCAACAAGTTTGGAGGGGACCTGTGTATGGAAATCCCTCTTACGCTACATATCCATAGTACCCTGCAAACATTTCCCAATTACTACCTGGATTCAACCCACCACAATTGCAGATTTACTCCCACCTCCTATACAACAACAATTTACAACCTCCTTGAACCCTAACCACCAGCAACAACCACCTATAAGTGCCAATCTACAACAAAACCAAGCTGCCCACAACCCTTCGAAACCAACAACAATCCCTGCCCAACCAATCCCTAACTGTAATAATCGAACCACCCACCCGGTGCAAAATACAGAAGTTCAAACCTTTCCCACCTATGAAATTCAACTACGATTGGGGAAAGTTGTAAACCAATCAAATCCTACAGTAATAATTCAGGAAGAAAATGATAATCATTCTGAGGAAGAAAACACTCAAACCACCCCTGCAGAAGAAGAGACCTCCCCTCCTATTCCAATCACTTCTCAGTCTGTACGAGTACCTCAACAAGTTAATCTCCCACCCTACCCCGAAAGACTATCAGTGAAGAAACGTGACCCACCCTTGCACAGAGATATAGAGGATGAATTACGAAATGTATGTATAAAAATACCTCTACTGCAAGCCATTAAGGATATCCCCATATATGCCAAAATCATAATGGATCTTTGCATTAAGAAACTAGGAAGGAAGAAGAAGGAACCTCCCCTTGTTCAGGTGGTGGAACAATTATCTGAATTTATTTCTGAAATGCCATACAAATATAATGACCCTGGAAACCCAATAGTCACTGTTGAAATTAATGGTATTTCTCTACCAAACACACTTATTAATTTGGGTGAAACAATTAATGTAATGCCTTTTGACACTATGCAAAAGCTCCAAATCAACCAGTTAAGACCAACCCAAACCATGATAGAGTTGACAGATAAGTCAGTCATTATCCCTGCAGGAAGTCTAGATGATGTCACAGTCACTCTAGCTTCTTAGGAATATTCAATAGACTTTTTAGTCATCTATTCTAAATCATCTTCCAAACCAGGACACCCTGTGGTTCTTGGCTGCCCTTGGCTGGCCACAACAGATGCCTTTATTAGCTGTCAGTCTGGTGAGATGACTATATCCAATGGCATACATAGCCAAAAACTTGTTCTCTTCCCTCCTGCCCAACCGGCACAGGAAATACCTGTTTGGTTAGAAAACCCTTATGGAGAGGAAGATTGCATCAGACCCCTATTAACACTTGAACAAGTAAGAGGAATGCAAGAACAATCGAATGAACAAGTCTTCATTTTTGGCTGATACAAATTGCATTGAATACTCAAGGTCTTTTGCAAAATTGTCACATATTTTCAATTCTGAATTTCAACAAACTTGACACCCTGATATCACTCAATTATATACTTTATCACCAGCTTCCTCAGAGAAGGAAGACACTATTGAACTTGTTGAGATTATCCCAGAAAAACCTTTGTATATCAACTCTAGTTTGGAACCAGAACAAAAGATGCAAGTAATTGAAATGCTCCAAAGAAAATTTGATGCCTTTGCATGGGATTATGCAGACATGAAAGACATTCACCCTGACACATGCACACATCATATCTACACTAATGACCAAATCAAACCAGTTAGACAACCTCGGCGAAGGATGAATCCATCCCTTAAAGATATTTTAAAAGAGGAATTGCAAAAACTCCTTCAAGCCAATCTCATATACCCCATTTCAGATAGTCAACGGGTATCTCCACTTGTCATAGTTCCCAAGAAAAATGGTAAGTGGAGAATATGTGTAGACTTCCGAGAGTTGAACAAAGCCACCCATAGGGATTATTTTACCTTACCATTTATTGATCAGGTGTTGGATACCTTGTCCAGAAAGAAGTATTTTTCATTCTTGGATGGGTTTAGTGGTTATAACCAAATACAAATAGCACCCGAAGACCAGGAGAAGACCACTTTCACCTGCCCATGGGGTACCTATGCTTATAGGGTGCTCCCTTTTGGACTTTGCAATGCCCCAACCACTTTTCAAAGGGTTGTCCTAGCCATTTTCTCTGACTTGACCAATGATTGCGTGGAAGTCTACATGGATGACTTTACAGTCCATGGATAAGACTTCCAGGAAGCTTTGACCAGTCTAGAAAAATTCTTGATTAGGTGTAAGGAAACTAATCTTTCCTTAAGTAATGAAAAGTCAAAAATGATGCTCACTAAAGGTATTGTTTTGGGACATCACATCTGTGGTTTTGGAATGAGAGTTGATATGGAAAATATTTATATTATCACACAAATCAAAATACCTTACTCACAAAAGGAAGTTCACAGCTTTTTAGGGTATGCTGGCTACTATAGAAGATTCATTCCAAATTTTACAAGCCTCGCTACCCTTTTATTCAAGTTATTATCTAAAGAAGCCAAATTTAAGTGGGATGATGAATGCCAAATATCTTTTAAAAATGTAAAACATAAATTGTCAACTACCCCTGTATTAAGAGGACCAAATTGGTCCCTTCCTTTTCATATCTGTACCGATGCCTCAGACACAACCCTTGGGGCAGTTCTTAGACAAAGGGAAAATCAAATGCCCTATGCTATTTACTTTGTCAGTAAAAATCTGTCTCTAGCTGAAGTTAATTATACGGTCACAGAAAAAGAATTGCTAGTTGTAGTCCATGCTATCAATAAATTTAGACACTATATTACAGGATATCAAGCTTTTGTACACACTGATCATTCAGCCATCAAATTTTTAATGAACAAACTTGTAACAAATCCTAGAGTTACAATATGGCTCTTATTATTACAAGAGTTTAAT
>JASDQU010236218.1:0-14891 GCA_032191745.1 Picea mariana
TGGAAGAGTGTACATACTTCTGGGGTGTAAATACTTCATGGGGTATAGACACGGCTGAAAGCAAAGAACCTCTGCATCAGGAAGATAATCAGGCTCCACAACCAACAGTTACAACCTGTTTTGATTGAAATAGATTCAAACATGATTTAGTTTGCTCTTAATTAGCATAGAAGTTTTGGTTTGAATGATTCGTTTGGTTTTCAATTAGCAATCGAATATTTGTTTGAATATAATTCTGTTAGTTCTGGATTGATTTAAAACATTTGTGTTTTCAAATTAGACCAGCTACAGAATCGCTTGATTCTATTAGCTAGTCTTAAAATTTAGATTTTTGTTATTTTTACAAATAAAATATCCTCTAAACTTGTCTATTTTGGTCCACTTTCAGGTGCATACGAATTTCAATGAACAATTGGCATACTGTGGTAGTTTGAGAGATGTTTTTGTGATACAGTCTTGTTATAGGTTGTTATCTTTAGTCAGACTTGGGAGATTATCCCCAGATTTTTTGTAAACTGCTTTGATAATTCCCACAGGGATGTTTTACCCTGTGGGAGGTCTTTAAATACTTGTCATTTTTTTGTAATGGGATCATCATCATGGTTGTGAGAACCAAACTATGGATTTATGATATAGACTGGGACGAAAGTTGATGTCTTGTAATAGCTTTTGCTTTCAATATATCAAACTTTTGTTTCAAGTTTTCTGCATATCAGTTTGCAATTAATTATTGACTACTTTAGCTATCATGATTCATTGCTTGTTGATGTGATTTGATTTATATGTTGTCCATATCTGATCTCTCTTATTTAAAAAATACAACAATTACTCTATTTCAATTTAATGAATACAGGTTTATCTTTTTCATTAATTGAATTGTTTTGTACAAATTTTGCACAAGGATTTATCTGACTGCTATGATTTGTAAATTATAAGATTGCTGTAATTTTTTATGTCTTGTTTGTCCTATTATTTATATTTGAAGAGCACAACTGCTTCTAGTTTACGAGAATCTCATTGATAATATGGTGCGGGTTTCCTCCCTCCAAACAGCTAAAACAACTATTGCATACAGGACAAACCTGAAGCGTTACTTCAGGTCAGTTTGTTATTCGTTGATAGTTAATTTGTTAGTATAATTTAAGTAGTTTAGTTAGATATATGTATAGCTTAGATTCTTAGTTAGAATTATTATTTTAGTTGCTTAGCTTAGATATTTTTTCAGTTTATTTCTTTCTCATAAAATTATAAAAATCAAAAAACAATAGTTTTGCTGTCTTAGGACAGATTACAAATGACTTTTGCATGTTTTTATTTAAATCTGTAATCTGTAAATTTTGTATATTTGTAATTGGATCTGATTCTATTGATAATTGAACATTTAATTTTATAGAATCATTGTTGTATAATTTAGGTAATAGACTGTATATATGTATTTTAGATTTATTATTTAGTTTGCTTTAATTAATGTTTTCATTTAGATTAGTTCCTTAGCCTAGTTTTCATTTGTTTTCCTAGGACTTAGATCGGCCAACGGAGCCGCTAAACCCGTTAGGGTGGGTCATCCCAAACAGCTTGGGTTATTTAAACAACCCCAGACCGGATCCACTCTTCTAGTTGGCGAGCATTCATTTTCGCCCGCCAACAAATGGCGCTAGAAGGAGGGCCAGACTGACAAGATGGCCTTGTAGGAGTCTTTGTTTCGAGTTTATTAATTTCTCATGGCTCCCCAAATCACTGTGTTGGAACATGCTTTCCACTTCTCATTACCTGATATTCCCAACGAAACAGTCTCACGCTTGTCCAAACTCACCTTTGATGGTGAAGGCAATATATCTTCTAAAGAACACCTTAATAAGTTTTGGTGCAAATGCATCAAACATGACATCTCAGATTTAGGAATTTTATGCAGACTATTCGCTTTTACTTTTAGAGGTCGAATCAAACATTGGTTTGAATCCTTTCCAGCATGTCACATTTTTGATTGGTTTCAATTTGTAGATGAGTTTCTAGACGCTTTAGAAATTTATGATTTTGATCAATTATGTGAAGAATTTCATACTTCGCTAATCAACGACGATTCATCTTCAGAAGGCTTTTTGACAAAAGTCTATCATATCCTCTGTAAATTTAATCTTGATGACATGTCATTGGCATTAAATCTCTTCTATGATGCTTCCATCCCTTTCATTCAGTCATGTTCAACCACGAATGAAGAACCAATTGCAAATCCTATCACTCAACTGCAAGAACAATCTTCTTCGCAAGAAGAGAAAAATTCTTCTGATAATGTTAAACAAGCTAGGGAGGTAGAATCTATTGATCAGGCTCTTATTGACAACCAAATTGGTTTTTCCTTTGAATCATTGTATTTTCAGTCTAAGACTAGTATGGAAGATGATTCATTTCTGGCTCAAGGTGAATACCCTCATTCTTGTAACTCATGCTCTAATCAACATTTAAAATCAGTCATTGAAGAACACTTAAGCGACGAAAATCCTCTTGAATGTTCTAGTATTCCTATGAAATTGGTTAGAGAAGAAGAAACCTTAAACCTTCATCCTCAAAACGCACTTTGTTCACAGGAAAGACTAGATGTTGGTCACATAAATTTTGAATTATCTATCACACAAAAGGAAAATCCAGATGATCATATTATGTTCAGGAATTCGTCACCAAAACAGAGTAAGAGTTTTAAAGAAAGTGAAGAGAATTGTCTTGAGAATACCATTGTTGAGTATCATAGTTCAAGAGATTCTTTTCATCTTCTTATTTCTAATTCCTTTTATTCTTTATATCCTGATCTATTCCTAGATTCTGGTAGACTTGACATCTTGCCTACGACATACTACTCTTTTCCACCACAATCATATCATTTCGATATGCTAAATTTTGGTGAAATTAATTCTGAGCATAACATTGATAAAACCGGATTTGACGCTTGTTCACTTTCATCACTCACATGGGAAAAAAACATGTTGCGAGATGATTTTACACAATTTATTGTTGAAAAGGACGATGCATTATATTTTATGGAGATCAAACGTTCTACATTGCATATTCGTTCTTTGCTTAGCTCGAATCTTAATGTTTATACTTCACATTTTGAAATGATCAATCTCATCGAAGGAAATATTCAAACCAATGATCCAATTGATTGCACGAATCCTCCTATGATGACTTTCCCATTGATATATTCGTTTCATCAAAGTCATGGTTTGCATCCTCATTTTTTTGACAGGATCTTAGAATGGCTTGAATATTCATATATATAAAAAATTCATAATAAAGACAAAATTGAGCTTGCTTTCTTTCTACCTAAGTATCTTGGAAGTAGGCGTGACATATTTCTTTTAGATCCTCCATGTGAAGAAATTAATTAACACTTAGAGAACTGTCAGGAGGATGGGGCATTTCAGCCTTGGCTGATGGTTATTCCATTTCCTCGTAATCCTGACAAGTTGTTCAAACCTACTTACACTCACCCATGCCATTATGACCCTTATCACGACAAGATTGCGCAATGGCTGGAGGATTCA
The DNA here is from genome assembly GCA_032191745.1 of Picea mariana. Classification (NCBI taxonomy): domain Eukaryota; kingdom Viridiplantae; phylum Streptophyta; class Pinopsida; order Pinales; family Pinaceae; genus Picea; species Picea mariana. Next base: position 3,540 of record JASDQU010236218.1, read on the forward strand.
TACATCAAGAATACTGAAGGGAATGGTAAGATCATGCTTACTTTGTTTTTAGATGTTGATTATGGAGGTAAGCGTGATATGTTTCTGTCATTTGTTGATATATTACCATTCTTTTTAATAATGTTTGATTTTGTTTCCTTTTCAATATTGGAGTTACTCCGATGGCTACATTGGAAACATGACTTCACATAGTATCCTGATGTGTTTAATAGTTAGGGTAGGTTTAGGAATAGGTTTTCTTTTAGTTTGATTTCTCACTATTTCTCTTTGTAATAATGCAGTCATGAACGCAAGTGGGCACACCACGAGAACCATAATACGGCTGTTGTCAGGGAAGTCCCCTTGATCCTTTTCTCTTAACTCTTTGTTGAACATTTATTTTCAAAAAACGCAGTATCGTCATGAAAATCCTAAATGGAAGGTAAAGAAATAAATAAATTTGAATCAACCCTGACCCAAGGTACCATGAATAAGACTGATTTCCCATCAATTAGGATTTTCCTTCTTTCTTTCAGTTTCCCAAAGGATTTGTTGCATGAGGTTTTCAGATTCCCCTTCTGTACATGTTTGTTTTTTTGTTGTTTGGATTTCTTTGCTTTCTAATTTTTTCTCCGCTGGTGTGTTTTGATTTCTCCCTTATGATTATTAGTTTTTGTTATTGAAATACACATACCTGCATTATGAACTGTTCAGACAAAGAAAACAAAAAATTCTTCCTCTGAAATGACTGTTGAAAATTTGTCTAAACATCAATTATAAACTACTTCTGAAATTTAGATCCATAATTGAGAAAAGACTGTTGTTTGAAAGAAGTTAACTGATTTCGATCTGTGAGTGAAGCCTACCATGATCATCCATTATCTTCTTATGCTGTCCCTATTCCTTAAGGGAACGAATCAGAAGATGTCTCCCTGCCTTAGAAAGTCGGTTTTGTGAACAAACCATCTCTTGATCTTAATAAAGGACAATTCTAAAAAATTCTGCTGAGGTCTGTAAAAAATATGTTAAAATATCATAATTTTCAGCGTCACCCCACTCGACTATATATCTTTAAAAAACAAAATAAATCATTAAAAGAGCTGTGGGAAGTGCTTGTAAACCCGCCGGGATGCTGAACAGGTCTACTGGCAGCGGGTAAATGCAGGCATGACACCAAGACAACTTCGCTGGGGTACTGAAAAGGCCCGTTGGCAGCGAAGCAATGTCGGGTATATGAAAATTCATAAATATGAAACCTCATGACCTTAAAATGTCCTTTACTCTGATCTGGAACTTCTTGGCAGGATACGGATATCAGAGTGGGTTAAATGGCAACCCTGTCGAGGCTATGGACGCCTGCTAGCAGCAGTGGCTCTGTCAACAGTATTGGGGATTTTATCTTTAATATCATGGATCGCTTATCTTAGGACTATTATCAGTTTTCATCCTTTAAACACCCCTGGAATATTTGGTTAATGATGATGTTTACACAATTTTCTGGTTGATATTTTTAAGTTAGAATTTTTCTCAATATCATAATCTGAATTTGTTCTTTCGGCAGAGATAAGTGCTTCTACCGGTGTGTCGCCATTGTTGGCAGCCAATTTGCATTTTTATACTATCCTTATAAGCTACCTACACCAGTGTTTTGCAACCCTTTATTTTCATCGCAATCTTGGAATAAAACAACACTATTATTTCGTGCATTTGCACACTTGCTTTTGTTCTTGTTTTCACGACTGCAAGCATGAAAACTTTGATTTCGAAGTCATATTAAAAACGTCACTGGATTATTTTGGTCACTTTTGTCTATATGTTCATTGCGCTTCCAATTTAATTATGGTTATACAATTGGAAAGACCCCAAGATTCTTTACTCATTTGGCATTTTTTTTGTTAATATGATTTCAGTTTTTATGAGGCTGTGATGATTTCTTAAGGATTGTGATTCAATCGTTGATTTATTGGTGGTTTGATGTTCTATGTTCTTTCATCGATTACTTTGACACATTGGTTTCATGAAAACACATTGACATTATGGGTTATACCCTTGGTGTAATCATTTCATACAACACATATGTGATATGATCGAACCCTTGGTGTTGATTTCAAATCATTGTTTTGGTTTTAAAACCCATGTAAATACTATTGCTCGTATAAAAGATTGGGGTCAATTCATCATAGTGTTAAATGGTTGTTCTATTGACATTGCAGTAGTGATTTGATTCACCTTATGCATCGTCGGTTGTACTGTGGGAAATGACTGTTTTGCATGGGTTGAGCTAGCTCCACCAACCTCGCACACTCGGGCATTAATGCCTCCCTCCTATCCCGGGTTACCTCTGTTAGCTTTCGGGGAAATCTGTGAGCTATTCGACCCGACGTATATCCCGTCCAAACCCCTGTCCACTATGTGCTCTCTCCTAGCTCCTGTAGGGCGAATTTAAACCCCATAGTGTTCAGAGTCAGTTACTATTTGATTGCCAAAGAAGATTGCCCCTGTAATTACCTCCCAGAGACATGTTTTTGCGTGGGTGATTCTGGGCAAACGGTTTTGAATCCGATCAAACCCTTGAAAACCAAGAACTGAATTTATCCCCTTTACCTTCATTGTGGGCGGTTTCCTCAGAAATTGAGTTTTTATAGAGATCTAGCTCGTGTTTTAGAGGTCAAGTTTCAGATCTTCTCCGTGGCTGAAAGGTGTGTATTGGGTCTATGTGCATTTGCTAAAACGTCTATGAATTCTCTAGGCCTGTGCCTCAGAACCCCTCTCACCCATCCAACCTCTCACACTCTTGAACCCTTGATCAATCCTTAGAAAATCAAGCAGTCTGTCAGAAGAAGTGTTTTCTTACTGCCCAGGTATGTATTTCAACACAAATTTTGCTTTATAAATTGGTTTGAACTAATGTAACCGATTGGATTTGTTTTCAATTAGCTCTGTTCATTTTAATAGATTCAAAATGGTTCTGTTATACTCGGATCACTAAAAACGATTTCATTGTGAATTATGTACAGTAGATTCGTTTTACTAAAATTAAATATGGCTATGATTTGGTTATGCGATTTTATTGTGCTCAGATTAGTATAAGCGATTGAGTTGTTTTTTATTCTGTTTGATTCGCTTTGAAACAATTCTATTCATTTGAATTAATATAATCGATCGGGTTTGCTTTTGATTGGTTCTGTTTGCTCTTAATAAGACTAAAAACAGTCCCGTTGACTTTGATTTACCAAAAAAAATTTTGAATGAATATTTTCGCTTTGATTGCATTCGATCTGTACAGAGAATTTCTTTACTGAAATAGGACACAGCTGTGTTTTGATTGATGTAATTTTGCATAACGATTGTGTCGGCCCCAAATTGGCTCGATTCATTTCCTTATGGTTCGATTTTGAAACGATTTTGTATGCTTGAATTGGCATGATCCTTTACATATACAATGCATCAATATTAGAGATTGGTTTGATAAATACAATGTAATCTATTAAATCGAAAAAACAACTCTATTAGTTTGGATTTAAAAAATGATTTTGTTGATGACTGAGTTGACATAAATTATTGCATGAAAAATTTACTTGATTGGCTACAACCTGTTTTGATTGAAATAGATTCAAACATGATTTAGTTTGCTCTTAATTAGCATAGAAGTTTTGGTTTGAATGATTCGTTTGGTTTTCAATTAGCAATCAAATATTTGTTTGAATATAATTATGTTAGTTCTGGATTGATTTAAAACAGTTATGTTTTCAAATTAGACCAGCTACAGAATCGCTTGATTCTATTAGCTAGTCTTAAAATTTAGATTTTTGTTATTTTTACAAATAAAATATCCTCTAAACTTGTCTATTTTGGTCCACTTTCAGGTGCATATGAATTTCAATGACCAATTGGCATACTGTGGCAGTTTGAGAGATGTTTTTGTGATACAGTCTTGTTATAGGTTGTTAGCTTTAGTCAGACTTGGGAGATTATCCCTAGATTTTTTGTAAACTGCTTTGATAATTCCTAGAGGGATGTTTTACCCTGTGGGAGGTCTTTAAATACTTGTCATTTTTTTGTAATGGGATCATCATCACAGTTGTAAGAACCAGACTATGGATTTATGATACAGATTGGGACGAAAGTTGATGTCTTGTAACAGCTTTCACTTTCAATATATCAAACTTTTGTTTCAAGTTTTCTGCATATCAGTTTGCAATTAATTATCGACTACTTTAGCTATCATGATTCATTGCATGTTGATGTGATTTGATTTATATGTTGTCCATATTTGATCTCTCTTATTTAAAAAATACAGCAATTACTCTATTTCAATTTAATGAATACAGGTTTATCTTTTTCATTAATTGAATTGTTTTGTACAAATTTTGCACAAGGATTTATCTAACTGCTATGATTTGTAAATTATAAGATTGCTGTAATTTTTTATGTCTTGTTTGTCCTGTTATTTATATTTGAAGAGCACAGTTGCTTCTAGTTTACGAGAAGCTCGTTGACAATCTGGTGCGGGTTTCCTCGGTCCGAACAACTAAAACAACTATTGCATACAAGACAAACCTAAAGCGTTACTTCAGGTCAGTTTGTTATTCGTTGATAGTTAATTTGTTAGTATAATTTAAGTAGTTTAGTTAGATATATGTATAGTTTAGATTCTTAATTAGAATTATTATTTTAGTTTCTTAGCTTAGATAGTTTTTTAGTTTATTTCTTTCTCATAAAATTATAAAAATCAAAAAACAATAGTTTTGCTCTCTTAGGACAGATTACAAATGACTTTTGCATGTTTTTATTTAAATCTGTAATCTGTAAATTTTGTATATTTGTAATTGGATCTGATTCTGTTGATAATTGAACATTTAATTTTATAGAATCATTGTTGTATAATTTAGGTAATAGACTATATATATGTATTTTAGATTTATTATTTAGTTTTCTTTAATTAATGTTTTCATTTAGATTAGTTCCTTAGCCTAGTTTTCATTTGTTTTCCTAGGACTTAGATCAGCCAACGGAGCTGCTAAACCCGTTAGGGTGGGTCATCCCAAACAACTTGGGTTATTTAAACAACCCCAGACCAGATCCACTCTTCCAGTTGGTGAGCGTTCATTTTCGCCCGCCAACAAATGGCGCTAGAAGGAGGGCCAGACTGACAAGATGGCCTTGTAGGAGTCTTTGTTTCGAATTTATTAATTTCTCATGGCTTCCCAAATCACTGTGTTGGAACATGCTTTCCACTTCTCATTACCTGATATTCCCAACGAGACAGTCTCACGCTTGTCCAAACTCACCTTTGATGGTGAAGGCAATATATCTGCTAAAGACCACCTTAATAAGTTTTGGTGCAAATGAATCAAACATGACATCTCAGATTTAGGAGTTTTATGTAGACTGTTCGCTTTTACTTTTAGAGGTCGAATCAAACATTGGTTTGAATCCTTTCTAGCATGTCACATTTTTGATTGGTTTCAATTTGTAGATGAGTTTCTAGATGCTTTTGAAATTTATGATTTTGATCAATTATGTGAAGAATTTCATACTTCACTAATCTACGACGATTCATCTTCAGAAGGCTTTTTGACAAAAGTCTATCATATTCTCTGTAAATTTAATCTCGATGACATGTCATTGGCATTAAATCTCTTCTATGATGCTTCCATCCCTTCCATTCAGTCATGTTCAACCATGAATGAAGAACCAATTGCAAATCCTATCACTCAACTGCAAGAACAATCTTCTTCGCAAGAAGAGAAAAATTCTTTCGATAATGTTAAACAAGCTAGGGAGGTAGAATCTATTGATCAGGCTCTTATTGACAACCAAATTGGTTTTTCCTTTGAATCATTGTATTTTTAGTCTAAGACTAGTATGGAAGATGATTCATTTCTGGCTCAAGGTGAATACCCTCATTCTTGTAACTCATGCTCTAATCAACATTTAAAATCAGTCATTGAAGAACACTTAAGCGACGAAAATCATCTTGAATGTTCTAGTATTCCTATGAAATTGATTAGAGAAGAAAAACCCTTAAACCTTCATCCTCAAAACACACTTTGTTCACAGGAAACACTAGATGTTGGTCACATAAATTTTGAATTATCTATCACACAAAAGGCAAATACAGATGATCATATTATGTTCAGGAATTCGTCACCAAAACAGAGTAAGAGTTTTAAAGAAAGTGAAGAGAATTGTCTTGAGAATACCATTGTTGAGTATCATAGTTCAAGAGATTCTTTTCATCTNCTACTTATTTCTAATTCCTTTTATTCTTTATATCCTGATCTATTCCTAGATTCTGGTAGACTTGACATCTTGCCTACGACATACTACTCTTTTCCACCACAATCATATCCTTTCGATATGCTTAATTTTGGTGAAATTAATTCTGAGCATAACATTGATAAAACTGGATTTGACGCTTGTTCACTTTCATCACTCACATGGGAAAAAGACATGTTGCGAGATGATTTTACACAATTTATTGTTGAAAAGGACGATGCATTATATTTTATGGAGATCAAACGTTCTACATTGCATATTTGTTCTTTGCTTAGCTCGAATCTTAATGTTTATACTTCACACTTTGAAATGATCAATCTCATCGAAGGAAATATTCAAACCAATGATCCAATTGATTGCACGAATCCTCCTATGATGAGTTTCCCATTGATATATTCATCTCATCAAAGTCATGGTTTGCATCCTCATTTTTGTGACAGGATCTTAGGATGGCTTGAATATTCATATATAAAAAAAAATCATAATAAAGACAAAGTTGAGCTTGCTTTCTTTTTACCTAAGTATCCTGGAAGTAGGCGTGACATATTTCTTTTAGATCCTCCATGTGAAAAAATTAATGAACACTTAGAGAACTGTCAGGAGGATGGGGCATTTCAGCCTTGGCTGATGGTTATTCCATTTCCTCGTAATCCTGACAAGTTGTTCAAACCTACTTACACTCACCCATGCCATTATGACCCTTATCACGACAAGATTGCGCAATGGATGGAGGATTCATACATCAAGAATACTGAAGGGAATGGTAAGATCATGCTTACTTTGTTTTTAGATGTTGATTATGGAGGTAAGCATGATATGTTTCTGTCATTTGTTGATATATTACCATTCTTTTTAATAATGTTTGATTTTGTTTCCTTTGCAGGATTGGAGTTACTCTGATGGCTACATTGGAAACATGACTTCACATAGTATCCTGATGTGTTTAATAGTTAGGGTAGGTTTAGGAATAGGTTTTCTTTCAGTTTGATTTCTCACTATTTCTCTTTGTAATAATTCAGTCATGAACGCAAGTGGGCGCACAATGAGAACCATAATATGGCTGTTGTCAGGGAAGTCCCCTTGATCCTTTTCTCTTAACTCTTAGTTGAACATCTATTTTCAAAAAACGCAGTATCGTCATGAAAATCCTAAATGGAAGGTAAAGAAATAAATAAATTTGAATCAACCCTGACCCAAGGTACCACGAGTAAGACTGCTTTCCCTTCAATTAGGATTTTCCTTCTTTCTTTCAGTTTCCCAAAGGATTTGTTGCATGAGGTTTTTAGATGCCCCTTCTTTACATGTTTGTTTTTTTTGTTGTTTGGATTTCTTTGCTTTCTAATTTTTTCTCTGCTGGTGTGTTTTGATTTCTCCCTTATTCTTACTAGTTTTTTTTATTTAAATACACATACCTGCAGTATGAACTGTTCAGACAAAGAAAACAAAAAATTCTTCCTCTGAAATGACTGTTGAAAATTTGTCTAAACATCAATTATAAACTACTTCTGAAATTTACATCCATAATTGAGAGAAGACTGCTGTTTGAAAGAAGTTAACTGATTTCGATCTTTGAGTGAAGCCTGTCACAATCATCCATTATCTTATTACGTTGTCCCTATTCCTTAAGGGAACGACTTAGAAGATGTCTCCCTGCCTTAGAAAGTTGGTTTTGTGAACAAACCATCTCTGGATCTTAATAAAGGACAATTCTAAAAATTTTTGTTGAGGTCTGTAAAAAATATGTTAAAATATCATAATTTTCAGCGTCACCCCACTCGACTATATATCTTTAAAAAACAAAATAAATCATTAAAAGAGTTGTGGGAAGTGCTTGTAAACTCGCTGGGATGCTGAACAGGTCTGCTGGCAGGTAAATGCAGGCATGATGCCAAGACAACTTTGCTGGGGTACTGAACAGGCCCGCTGGCAGTGAAGTAATGTCGGGTATATGAAAATTCATAAATATGAAACCTCATGACCTTAAAATGTCCTTTATTTTGATCTAGAACTTCTTGGCAGGATATGGATATCTGAGTGGGTTAAATGGCAACCCTGTCAAGGCTATGGATGCCTGTTGGCAGCAGTGGCTCTGTCAACAGTATTGGGGATTTTATCTTTAATATCGTGGCTCGCTTATCTTAGGACTGTTATCAGTTTTCATCCTTTAAACACTGCTGGAATATTTGGTTAATGATGATGTTTACACAATTTTCTGGTTGATATTTTTGAGTTAGAATTTTTCTCATTATCATAATCTGAATTTGTTCTTTTGGCAGAGATAACTGCTTCTACCAGTGTGTCGCCATTGTTGGTAGCCAATTCGCATTTTCATACTATCCTTATTAGCTGCCTACACCAGTGTTTTGCAACCCTTGATTTTCATCACAATCTTGGAATAAAACAACACTATTATTTCGTGCATTTGCACACCTGCTTTTGTTCTTGTTTTCACGACTGCAAGCGTGAAAAATTTGATTTTGAAGTCATATTAAAAACGTCACTGGATTATTTTGGTCACTTTTTTCTATATGTTCATTGCGCTTCCAATTTAATTTTGGTTATACAATTGGCAAGACCCCAAGATTCTTTACTCATTTGACATTTTTGTTGTTAATATGATTTCAATTTTTATGAGGTTGTGATGATTTCTTAAGGATTGTGATTCAATTGTTGATTTATTGGTGGTTTGATGTTCTATGTTCTTTCATAGATTACTTTGACACATTGGTTTCATGAAAACACATTGACATTATGGGTTAGACCCTGGGTGTAGTCATTTCATAAAACACATATGTGATATGATCGAACCCTTGGTGTTGATTTCGAATCATTGTTTTGGTTTTAAAACCCATGAAAATACTATTACTCATATAAAAGATTGGGGTCAAATCATCATAGTGTTAAATGGTTGTTCTATTGGGGTCGAATCATCAGAAGGTATAGAAGTGGGAGACGAGCCTGCCCAACTACGCAGATTAGTAGATGCGACAAAAGCTCACCTTCGACGAGTACATAAAGAGAAATAACAGGCCACAGAGGCCTTGAGGCAAGCAAAGGAGGAAGCCCTAGAGCAACGTCGAGTTGCGCAGCAAGAGCAATATGACCTCTGGGTGAAGTTTGCAGAGGATAGAGAGCAGATCCAGAAAGAAAAAGAATAGTTGTTCGTAGAGAAGATGAGATTTAAAGAAGTAGTAAAGACAAATTCGCTCTGTGTCGGGCCTAGCACAGATGGAAGAAGAGATAGCTGAAAGCCAAGTGGGGAAGCTCCCTAAAGCCAGTCAACAACTTCAAGCAAGAGTTTCAGAACTGGAACTGCAAGCAGTGCCAAGCACTCTGTAGGAAGTGTGGGATCAGAGAGAAGAAATTTCCAGGGGCACAATAGAAATAATCAGGGCGTTGGCCTTGGAATGTAAACAACTCAGTGATCGAAGTGCGCAAACATATGAGCTCCTTATAGACGAACCGGAGATGAGAATATTGGAGGCACAACTCCAGGAGGAGAAACAACAAGCATTGACAGTGCAAGCGCAACTGAAGCATCTTTCAGCGGTAGAGAATATGAAAAGGTCAAAGGAGGTGCGTGCAGTTCAATAACAGGTCCATGCAATCCAGGGTAGAGTCATGGAAGTGACCTAGAGACTTTATCCAGTGCAGGACGAAGCCTACACACTTTTTGAAGAGATCGAGGGATAAGGTACATAGCTGGAACAAGTGGTCACCACAGTGGAGCAGCGCTTGGAAGGGCCTGTCACCGAGAAAGTCATTTAGGAGTTCACAGAATAGGAGGCTCTGGTGAAGCAGCAAGTTGAGGAAGCACGAGCCAATATCGAAGCCTTTGAAGCAAAATTGCCCATATCAGAGTAACTCGGGATGAGTCACAGGTGAGTGTTGGGGGCCTGTTGGCCCTTGACCAAGTTTTGGAAGACCTTGGTCATGTTTGACCAATTTTCGGACTTTGACAGGCTGGTCGAAGATGGAGCTCTTAGGCGAAGCGGAGATCATGGGATCTCGCCCCCTTTTACGGGATTTTTGAGTTTAGGGTTTATGTAACGGGTATGGGATGTCGGCCCATGGGTTTACCCATGTTTAGGTCCCTTTTTGTAATGTATAAATAAGTATCTAGGCGATGTAAGTAAGAGTCAAGTTTTTGAGACCTAATAGGCCAATGGCTAAGTGCTAGAGTAGGCTTTGTCCATACTGTGTGTTGATAACTTGCAGAGCTAAGTGAAAGTGATTGTAAGAAGGCTCTGTGCTATGCCAAGCTAGAGGAAGGAGGATCTGGCGAGGTGCGTGTAGATCTCATGTCCTATGTAGACTGGGTTTTGTGGCTCTGTGCATGTAAGAATATTGGAAGAAGATAATAAAGAAGAAGAAGAGTTGGTGGACGTATCCCCACAGGGGGGTGAACCACGTATATCCTGTGTCGATGTGCTTTGTGCCATGATTGTTCATATTGTTCATATATTTGCTTAGTGCACTGTTATGATGAATAGATCTATGAATGTTTAGTGCTATATGTTGTGAATGAATGCTATATCTGCTTTGATGCTATGTGTTGGATGGTTAGATGTGCATAGATTTGGGTTAATACTGCGTTGTCTATGACTAGGGTTTTAACCTGTGATGTGAATAAAGGGGTTAAAAACTAATGAATGTTATTGGCTAAGTGCTCTATTAAGTATTGTGATCATAGATCTGTGTCCCGGCTAGGTTATAGACACTTGAGTCCTACAACCCCCCCTGCCTCTACCTCGGTTGAGACTTCATCTACTTCGCAGGTGTTGCCAAAAGGGCCAGTAGTTAGGTTTTTGTTGGTATGCTATTGAAGCGTTGAACCCTGGTTCTGCCCCTGTGCCAACAAAGCTTGAGAACTAGGTGGTTGTAGCCACCTTCTGGTTGGAGCCGGAGAACCCCGGGGGTTATAGCCTCCTTCTGGTTGGAGCCAGAGAGTTCATGGAGTTGTAGCTTCATTCAAGTTGGAGCCTCCTTCTAATTGCAACTAGAGAATTGGGAAGTTGGTGCTTCCTATGAATGAATTATTGATATATATAAGAAAGCATTATGTAGTTTTCTCCCATTCGGGTTTCTACA
>JASDQU010236219.1:980-15637 GCA_032191745.1 Picea mariana
AGTTTCTTCCTTATCTGAGGAGTCTGGTGATAAAGTATGTAATTGAGTGATATCAGGGTGCCAAGTTTGTTGAAATTCGGAACTAAAAATATGTGACAATTCTGCAAAAGACCTTGGGTATTCAATGCAATTTGTGTCAGCCAAAAATAAGCTTAAGACTTGTTCATCTGATTGTTCTTGTATTCCTCTTACTTATTCAAGTGTTAATAGAGGTCTGATGTAATCTTCCTCTCCATAAGGTTTTTCTAACCAAATAGGTATTTTCTGTGCCCGTTGAGCATAAGGGAAGAGAACAAGTTTTTGGCTATGTGTGCCATTGGATATAGTCATCTCACCAGACCGACAACTGATAAAGGAATCTGTTGTGGCCAGCCAAGGGCGTTCAAGAACCACAAGGTGTCCTGGTTTGGAGGATGATTTAGAATAGATGGCTAAAAATTCTACTGGATATTCCCAAGAAGCTAGAGTGACTGTGACATCATATAGACTTCCTGCAGGGCTAATGACCGACTTATCTACCAACTCGATCATGGTTTCGGTTGGTCTTAATTGGTTGATTTGGAGCTTTTGCATAGTGTCAAAAGGCATTACATTAATAGTTGCGACCAAATAAATGAGTGTGTTTGGTAGATAAATGCCATTAATTTCGACAGTGACTACTGGATTTCCAGGGTCATTATATTTGTATGGCATTTCATAAATAAATTCAAATAATTGTCCCAATACCTGAACAAGGGGAGGTTCCTTCTTCTTCCTTCCTGGTTTCTTAATGCAAAGATCCCTTATGATTTTGGCATATATAGGGATATCTTTAATGGCTTGCAACAGAGATATTTTTATGCACACATTTCATAATTCATCTTCTATATCTCTGTGCAAGTGTGGGTTGGGTTTCTTTACTAATAGTTTTTCGGGGTAGGGTGGGAGATTAATTTTTTGGGGTACTCATACAGACTAATAAGTGATTGGAAAAGGAGGAGAGGCCTCTTCTTCTGCAGGGGTGGTTTGAGTGTTTTCTTCCTCAGAATGATTATCATTTTCTTCCTGAATTATTACTGCAGGATCTAATTGGTTTACAACGTTCCCCGATTGTAGTTGAATTTCATAGGTGGGGAAGGTTGAACTTATGTATTCTGTACAGGGTGGGTGGATCGATTATTGGGGTTAGGGATTGGCTGGGCAGGGATTGTTGTTGGTTTTGGAGGATTGTGGGCAGCTTGGTTTTGTGGTTGTTGATTGGCATTTATAGATACTTGTTGCTGCTGATTAGGGTTCAAGGGGGTTGTAAATTGTTGTTGTATAGGAGGTGGGATTAAATCTTGCATCTGTGGTGGGTTGAATCCAAGTAGTAATTGGGAAATGTTTGCAGGGTATTGTGGATATGTAGGGTAAGAGGGATTTCCATACATAGGTCCCCTCCAACCTTGTTTCCAAGGTTGAGTTTGCTGAGGTGTCCATTGTGGATAGGTCACTAGGGAAGGACCCCATTGTTGTTGTTTATATTGTGTATTAGGATCATAAAATGTATTGGGATTTTGGGCTCTCCAAGGTCTTCTAGAAGGGTATGGTTGTTCTTGTGAGACTCCTCCTCCCCTATACATGGCTTGTAGCTCAAGCAAGGTTGGACACTCAGATGTGGGGTGTTCTAGTGTACACAGACCACCGATTTCTATGACATTTAATGGGCATTCTTTCTCGTTGTACTTATTTTGGCATCTATGACAAAATATTTCTAAAGCAGCCTCTTCTTCTTGTTTCTTTTTTAGTTTCAGAGTATCTAACAAGTTACTTATTGTGCTCAAGATGTTTGTTTTAAAGTTCTCCAATAAGGTTCCTAACTTAGTTCTAGTGAAAGTCCATGAGCTTTGTTTTGTATTTCTACTAAAAGGATCTCTTGGTCCTTTGCCTGTTTTAGCTTGTCCTCTTGAGTACCTCCTATAGTAATCTGCAATTTCTGAAAAAGGATTTTGGTGTACATCTCTTGAACTCAACAAGTTTAAAACTTCTATGCAATCATCTCTGAGACCTTTCAAGAATACAGTTCTTACTACAACTGGGTATGTGGTGAATAGTTTTGAATTTTGATAGTTGTATAAGAACCTTTCTAAGTAGTCTTCAGGTCTTTCATCTTCTGTTTGCTGCATTTTAAAAATGTCGTTTTTAACATTATCCTTACAATAGTCTTGGTATTTTCATAAAAATGTGTCTTTCATTTGATCCCAAGAGAGGATTGTATTTTCTCCTAAGCTCATGAATCATCTTAAGGCTAAATCTTTCATTGTAGCAGGAAATATCTTACGTTTTTGGGCATCATCTGAGTAGTTATACCTTCTACATAATATGTCAAACTCGAATAAAAATAAATCTGGATCATCAGTTGACATACCTCTAAAAGTGGGTAACGATGATAGTGGGATATTCTTCATGTTGATGTTTTTGGAAATATCCAAGATTGGAAACCCAAAAGTCTTAGTCTCTGTGGTTGCATTTCCTTCTTCTTTTGCCATTCTACTGATTGATGGTTCAGAAACTAGATTTTTTGTGTCTCCTAAATGTTCAATAGACTCACGTTCTGCCTGTCCCAATACTTATTCTTCCGTTTTAGGTTCTCCTTTTGGAGCCTCACTGGCTCCCCTTGAATTTTTTGTTGGTGGAATTTTTCCTACACCAGTGTCAGTTGGATTAGTGGGGGGGGTTGTTTTTGAATCTTTGGAGCTTACAAATCTACCCTTGTTATCTCTATATCTATGCATAAAATGGAAATTTGATTCTTTAACTAAATTGAAATCCTAATTCTATCTAGAAGGTAAGAAGGCAACCTAGCTTCAGAGAACCCCACTCTAGTGGTCGCATGGATCTTCACTCACATCTTAAACGTTTTATCCTCCTCCCTCAAGCAGCCTTAAAAAAATTTATACAAATAATCTAAGCTAAAAATCACTTCCTATCGTTTGCAACTCCCCGACAACGGCGCCAAAATGTTGTGCTGCATATATGTTTAGTATAATGTACTCATTAATTATCAATCCAGGATTCATAATCAACAGAGTTACAAGACACCAGTAAGAAAGGTAATTTCTAATGTCACGAGTATAGAACTAGCTAGATTATGCATGCTGGAAACAAATCAAAATAGCAAATTGCAATGCACTTTGGTTGACAGAGAGGCTATCTACTCCATTATGGCACATGCAAGTATGATATGGAGTTGGTTTGACAGATCAACTCTACTATCTGACCCAGAAAACTAACTATGCAATCCACACATCTGAAAGAGCAATCACACATCAATCATCAAAACATAGCATGGGTAGTTCAATAGTCAATATACTGAGTATGTTGTGGTTCACAATGTGTTGTTGTGAACTTCACAAGTTCTCCTTCAAATATTTCTGACCACTACTACCAACATTCATGTCTAAAAACCAAATTCATAAAAACAGTGCATATGCAAAAACAGAGCAAGTAAAGATCTCTAAACAATTATATAATGGAAATCCTAGTCTAAGTTGTATTGCTATCATCTAACAGAGTTAAAGCTTCAGCTAATTTAATGTTTACACTACTGAAAACAAATGCTAATGCTAATCTACGAAGATACTGACATTTTTTGGGCGGTGGGCCCTTGCCGCTTCAACAAGTTAACTACTGAAGTCTACAGTAAGCTTGTCTTCAACCCACACATTACTCTCACTCAAATCTCAAAACATAACATCAAACTTTTGTTAACAACTCAACTCATATTTAATCATAGACAATCAAGACATGGAGATAAATGATGTTCTTCTATTAGTCTTCACTCAGAATATGTTCTGCAATATCACACGCTGCTTCACCTGTTGGTAATATGCTAACTCTCCTCTCTTCCACCATCCTTGCCATGGTTATTTAATAGTCTTAGTCGTGAAACACAAGGAGGTGAAATGATTTGCAAATAAGTCAAATGTTTAAATTTAATTATTCGGTTACATATTTTAGCTTCATCCTCATGACACGAAGTGCATGAGGACGAGGTAATGAACAAACTATTCTAACGTAGCCTTGCCAAAGAAAATAAACATCCACCAATTGTCTTGGGCAATTTGGAGCTAAACTTGGTACATTCGGTTCTCTATATTGGTACCAGATCGTGATAGGTAGATGGTACCGGATCACAACAGTGCGCAAATGGTGGTACCGAATCATGACAGTCCACAACCGTTGGTACAGGATCGCAACAGATGAGATTTTAGTACTAGATGCGTTTGGTACCAGATTCGGATAGTGGCAGTCTTGGTGCACAAGTACCAGATAGTTGAGCTGGTACAGGAAGGATGGATATCTAGAGGTCAAATATTATACATGGAAAATTGAAGCATTAGTACATGAAATATTTAATTCCTTAACTTAATAAACCACAAAATGCATGAATTAACCATACTTTACCTTATGACCTTATCACTAGCTAATGGTAGCGTTCTTGTCATTCACCCAAGCTTTAGGTAAGCCAAAAAGGTATAGATGAAGAGTATAATAGGGTAATGGGCATATCAATTTCAGGTCTCAACACCTTTGATTTACCGAAACATCATCATTTGCATGTGATTCCTTTTTCTTCCCTTTCTTCTTCATCCTCTTCTTGTAATCTCCATACATTCGTTCAACCATTTCTGACATACAATAAAATACCATGTGAAAGTTTTTCACATGTTCATCACGCTTATCCTCTTCTGCCATCTTCTTCCTTCGGGATGCACGACCAACTTTCGAATCAAACGTCTTAAGAGTTCCTTCACCCTGCTTATGCTTGGCCCTAGTAAGCATTAATACTCAACAATTCAAGTCAAAGACGACTTCTTTGATACCAACATGATCTGGGATCTCTTCATCACGTGACTTATTAAAGAATTGTATTAAATGAGCATAAACAAAAGTACACCATAAAGAAGGAAAATATCAAAAGGAAAGAGATATAAGCATGCAATAAGAACATAAAGAACTTGATAACGAAGTTTGTCCCTAGTGGACTACGTCTCTGAGTCCTGCTCTCAAATGGGTAGGTATTTTAGTTAAATCCACAAAAGAATTGGGAAAAATACTTAATCTACAGAATCTTTTCTTAGATCTAAAAAATAACACCACCACTACATTCGTGGCGTCGTTTTACCTATAAATGATTGTCTCCATGCCTTGATTCGAGTCTAACACTTTTAGGCCCAAGAGACACCCCTGCCTCGATTTTCATGCCACTCCTCTTGCAATTAATGATTGAAAATCTCTAACTGCATGCCAAAATATCAAAAAATGTGCCCAAATATGTATCGTACAAACATGCTTGGTCTACCTCTTGTGCTCTGTCTCGAACTCTAGCGAAGGCCTCCTTATATAATATTTCTGGGCAGTTAGGAATAAATGAATTTGTTTGGCACATTGGTTGTGGAGTCTATTTTAAGGCATAGGTTGTTGAGGAGGTTATGTCATCAAATCTCATGGACTCCCCATTTTAACACATGGGTATACTATCTGTTGGCGCGCTCTGCTAAAATGGTGGGCGATGATTCTGGCGATGGTTAAGTTTGGTAGTTGGCGGAATATGCCACCATATATGGTGGAACCGCCAATGAGTATCGGTGTGGTTATATGGATTAACATAAAAAATCAGGGGCTGGGCCGAGGGCCTAGCCCCTTTTCCTTTCCTCCCACATAAACCTCAAACTTAAAATATAATTGTGTCATGTCATAAACAAGAAACTTGTAGTGGTGTATTGGTTGGTGTGGAATTGTAAGGCCTTTTGGTTAAGGGAGGTCAATGGTTTGACTCCTAGGGAGTCATAAACCTTTTACACATACCAGCCACTGGAGGGGTGCCATGTGGTATCCCATGACTAGGCCATGTGGCACCATATTCTTTGTCCATGAAAATGACACGTTTCATCACCTAATTTTCTCACGTGTCTACCATCAATCTGTACAACCTTTCCATGTCATCCAATGCAAATGAAATTGTACGGACGTTCCACGTGTCACTCTTGCATTGGTGCCACATGTCACCTTGACCTTTTGACTTTTTGACCAAGTTTGACCTGATCTTTGACTGCTTATATTGTTTGATCCATAACTCCATTTGATGAGCTGTTTGAGTCGTTAGAAATCTTACGTCATTTTTGGAACTCTGGATTTTTGCCCTTTCTTTGTTTGTTGAAGCCATTCTGAGCATTCTAAGTTGCGTCTATGTGTTCTGAGTTGTTCTTAGCCTTCTCTAGATCCTTTTTGGATCATGGGGTTTGTTTTCAAATCCACTTCAACTATAGCATCTCATAGTGTGACAATGTGCATCAATATGTCCAACAAGAATGCATTTCCAACATCTTACAATGTTGTTGAACCTACCAACTTGTTTTCTTCCATGATGCCTACAATCCAAGGATTTATGACCATATTCATTACAAGAAAATCAATGACCATTAAAAACACTTTCATACCTGCCCCTTTGAATCATCCTTGAAGGTTTATGTCTTCTAAACTTTCTTTGAGGTGTAGGAGCAGTTTCTTGATATCTTCCTTGATCTGATCTTTTGAATATTGTAGTGTTTCTTTCACTCTTGGAACATGAAGGACCTACATCAAACCTACTTTCACTCTTTACAAATGAAGGACCTACATCAGACTTTATTTTACTCTTTACAAATGAAGGACCTGCATCAGACCTATTTTCACCCTTTACAAATGAAGGACTTTCATCAAGCTTCATATGAGTACCAATTTCTTCCTTGTTGTATCCAAGACCAGATTTATCATTTGGTGATCTTTGGCTATCCTATATTTCATCCAAGATCGTAGATATTTTCATGAACTTGACATGGGTGTTTGACTTCTCAAATTTATTTCTAACATTCACAACTTCTACTTCCATCTTATGGCATGAATCGTCCATTTCGTTCAAGTGGTTCCTCACTACCTCCTCTCTTCTTTTATCTTCTTCAAGTTGGGTCTTCATATTGACATTGTTTTCTCTTAGTTCTTTTAGATCTGCAATGTTTATGCTAATATGATCATCTTCCTTCTTCTTTTATTTTGCTTGACTAATTTCATTTTTCAATATCTCGATCTCCTCTTCTATTTCTTCTAAATGAATATCTTTCTCAGATATGAACTTTTCATTTTCTTTGAGCATTTTCCTTTATTTCCAAGATATGTTTTTTATTGCTAAGCTCATCATCTTCCTTCTTCTTTTCTTTTTCTTGACAGATTTCATTCTTCAATTTATCGATCTCCTCTTCTTTTTCTTCTAACTAAATATCTTTCTCAGATATGACCTTTTCATTGTCTTTGAGCATTTCCTTTATTTCTAAGATATTCTTTTGATTCTTTTCAAGAAATTCTTTAGTGTATTCATGAATATAGTTATAGTCTGAATCACTATGGTCATAGTTGTATTCAAAAAAACTCCAATCAAATTTATGTTTAATATTTGATATTTATTCTTCTACTTCTTCCATGGGATCAATGCTAACATAACTTTCTTCTATTGTATCTGAATATTCTTCTTTACTTGCAGGGGAAAATTCAATATCAACATTATCGCAATCGGAAGATTGTGGAGAGTCTTTACCTTTATTGATGGTCGAGTCTTGACAGTATCTGATAGTCCATTGAGAAGAATATTCAACGCCACTTCATTATCCTTCCTTACTCTTCTTTGGGATGCAAAATTGGATAGATTCTTTGAGGTAGTTAAGTGTCAGGGATTACTTACTACTGAATCCAAAAATTCATATCCTCTTGACTTTAGATACTATTTCATATTTTCCCTCCATGAAGAATAATTTGTTCCATCAAATAAAGGAGATTCAATTGTGGAGAGAGCCATTTGTCCACCCATTTCTTCTGAATCTACCTTCCAGTGTGTGCTGAAGGCACTCGCTCTAATACCAATTGTTGGAAACACCAGCCACACTAAGAGGGGGGGGTGAATGAGTGTGTGGACTTTTACAACTTTTCTTGTTTCAAGTTAGCAATTATTTCAAAACATAATTTTACACATTAAGAGAAATCAATTCATAAGTACAATGAACACAAGAGATACCATATGTATGTATAAGCTTTTGTATTATTTTATATATGTGACTACAGTCACGGTGGTTTTCCCAACACCAACTATTTTTTATCAACACCAATTGAAGTAAAGAGCACCTACTCCTACGAGAGCACCAACTCTTCCACAAGACTCATCTTGTCGATATAATGAAATCTATCCAACTAGAATTCATCTAGTAGTGCAACCAACTCAAATACCAGTCATCCATTTATTGAATCTTCTCCAGCTCATGATCATATGTATACCAAAAATGCTCATAATCACACTTCATATTCGCTCTGAAAATCACAGCTTCTTCTCTTCATATTCTCTCTGAAATTTGCACCTTGTTGTGCCAAAGGATCATTATATCAAAAATCATCGACCTCAAGTACAGATCCACTTATTTACCCACTCTTTTTTATTTTTCAAAATGAACCAAGCATAGTTGTATTTATACTCTTTCATGCTCAACTCTAGTTTAGTTTTAGGGCCGACTTGTGCCACATGTTACAACTAACTTTCCCACTTACAACAACTTTGGGACCAATGCATAATCACCATTGACCATCATTCTGGGTTTTCAACTTAAACATGCCATACCATCTATCACTGGAAAGGGAACAACGAGTTCTAACCTTCATATGCTTTCAACAACCATATGACCTATTTTTCATAAATCGATCATAGGTATGGATCGATTTCTTTTGTCTTTGCGAATGTTGCAGAAATCAAATTCTATAGAGGCGCTTCCTTCAAACCATTTACATGTGACCATCTTCACAAAACCATTATCTTATTAAGTTAAGCAATGTTCCCAATGCCTCATGGATTATGTGCTCATAACCTATGACTAGGGGTTGGAACCTAGTCCTCTAGTACTTCTGCCTTCGGGTGATTTCTCTCTCATCCAATGTTTTAGATTTTCAACTCCCCTAAGTATTTATATCTCACAAGGATTGATCTAATGGTTAGCATGATTCTCATAACCAAATCAATTGTCTAGCTTTGATCCTTACACTATCCTTCCACTGCTTAATCAAAGGTTGAGATAGATGACCAATATTTACTTTAGGACTTCGGGACTTCAGGGGTTCGGAGGTCTAGGTAATTGATGTTCCAATTTCCATTGAACTTGGTTAGTGCCGAAGTGGTCAACATGGGATTGCTTATTGTTGATTAAGGTTGGTTTTCATTGATGTCAACCATTGAAGAAAGTCTGGTAGCGAATTTTGGTAGCATAAAGGTTTGGGTAATGGACCCAAGGTTGTTTCATGTATAATGGTATGATATTTAATATATTTGAAGGTAATACTATTCTATATGGATAGTACATGTCATTCCATTTATGGTGGTATGTATAACATCTCATAACTCCTCACGGTTTGAGAGTTATGGCCTTACGAAGTTGGAGGACCCTCATATGTTGGCTTGAAGCCCCAAAAGGTCAAAGAAATCAAAGAGCTTACAAAGAAGAAATTATTATTTAAATGATAAATTAAAGTGACAAAGTCAAGAAGGATTATTTAAATAATAAAGTGAAGTGAAAAAATCAAAGAAGATTATTTAAATGATAAAGTGAGGTGACAAAGTCAAGGAAGAATATTTAAATGATAAAGTAATGGAGAACTTTCTAATTATTGAAAGTGGTTAACCCTAAAAATGAGGAAAATAGGTTAAGTGACCTATAAATGGGTTATGTGACATAGAAATGGGTTTAGTGACCTAGAAATAGGTTAAGTGACATAGAAATGGGTTAAGTGACCTAGAAGATGGAGAGTATAAATAAGAGGCAAGGCTCTCTCATTTTACATCACACTTGAGAATATTGAATATATATAGGTGATTGAGGTAACCAAAGGATATATAAGCCGATTTTCATAGGGAAGGTGAAGAAAAGAGGATCGGAATTCAAGGGAGGATAAATTCTTTTGATGATTCTTTCTAAGGTATGTTATTTAGAGGTCATCTCACCATTTTCACAATAACTTGTTTTCTAGAATGATTCAAAATTTGATATTGATAGGAAATTGAGGACACATATCCAAGTATCTGTGGTGAAACATTCATCTTGTGGGTCATTGTATTTTTGGAGTTACACTCCGTGGAAAATAGGGTTTGTGGCTAGTCCTGAAACTAGTCTGAAATAGGTATTTCGGGTAAAAACATCATAACTTCTTGATAACAGATCCAAAATTAGTAAGACCAAATGTGTTGGTTAGAGTACAGTCTTTATTGTTCTTTGTAGCATTTTCAAATCAATTCAAAAATATTCTATGCGGGGCATGCTCTACAAGGTCGATCTCTAGAATACGCCAGAATTCAGCACGGTATGCCATTTTTTCTATACCTCCTTTTCTGAGAGGTTCCAAGTAGTGAAACCTCTAGGAATTGCATAAAAAAATTGAAGAACATTTTGTATCAGTTTCAAATCTTTATTCATTGCAGGTACATAGTTATGATTATTTCAGGTTAGGGTTGTTGACTAATCCAAAACTAGCCATGTGAGACTAAAGAAAAGTTTGATGAAAATGCTAGTCTCTTGTTGATAAAGTTAAGGAAGGTTTGAAGGTATGTGATCATATACACTGGGTCTATTAAAGAGTTACAAATCATATTTGGATGATGATATTGATGAGGGATTTTGGTTGAGGTACATGTTGGGTACATGGTTGAGACAAGTAGTTGATGAGTTGGCACATACATGAGGTGTATCGTTGATGATGTTGGTACATATTGATGAGTCATAGTTTATGAGTAGTTGAAACATGATTGGTACATACTTGGTACACGGTTTGATGCACTTTTTTATGGTATAGTTTGATTACAGGTTGTTTGGTACAGGTTGGTGCGTGGTTGATGCACTTGTTTATGGTACATGTTGATTACAGGTTGAGGTACAGGTTGATGCATAGTTGATGCATGGTTCAGGTTTATTGGTAAAGGTTTACAGCGGTATATCTCACAGTGATAGTGTGACATTGGTTCCAACATTCTACTTCTACTTCAGGGCGGTTGGAAGAGGCAAGGAGAGGTAGTTGTAGCCACCTTCTAGTTGTAGCTGGAGAACATAGGGGGTTGTAGCCTCCTTCTAGTTGTAGCTAGAGACTAGAGGAGTTGGAGATTCCTTTAGGCTGTAGCCTGAGAAACAAGGGGGTTGGAGCCTCCTTCCAGTTGCAACTGGAAAACAAAGGAATTCGGTGCTTCCAATGAATGTAATTCTTCAAGACATATAAGAAAAAACATTATGTGGTTTTCTCCCGCTTTGTGTTTCCACATAAAACATTGGTGTACTGTGTATGTGCATGATTGTTCATTTGTTAATTTCTTATTTAATCTGCAGTTATTGGATGATAATGCCACGTTGATATAACACTTGGATTATATGGTTAAAAATGATTAAATTTCTCTATCATTGATTCACCCCCCCCCCCGCAATAATCCAACAATTGGTATTAGAACAAGTTCCTTCATAAATCAGTTTAACCACTGAAAGGTAGATCATGGAGAGAAACAACTTATATAAAAATGTAATACCATAGTTCAATGGATAGCAGTATGCATTTTGTAGCATAAGGATGAAAACATATATACAAGCATAGGGATTTGAAATTTGGCAATCAATTGTAGATGGATACACAGCACTAGCAGTTCCACCAACAAATGGAAAACCAGTGAAACTCGACTAGAATAATTCCAAAGCCAAAAATGCACTTATGAATGGTCTTAGTGAAACCGTATTCACCAAAGTTGCACATTGTAAATCCACTAAAGAGATTTGGGACAAACTTCAAAATATTTATGAAGGAGATTCAAAATTCAGAGAAGCAAAGCTTAAAATTTACAAAGGTCAATTCGAACAACTTAAGATGAAGGAAGATGAGAATTTTGCATCTTATGTTTTACGAGTTGATGAAACAGTAAATGCAATCATAGGATTGGTAGTAGAAATCAAATAATCTGTAATTGTTCAAAAAGTACTAAGATCTCTTCCTATGAGATTTGACCCTAGGATATCAGCACTAGAAGAAATATCAAATCTAAACTCAATAAGCATGAATGAATTACATGGAATCTTCATAGCATATGAAATGAGAAGTGAACAGGATAATCCAGATATAAAAAAAGAAGCCTTCAAAGCATCCAAAAAGTAAAAGAAAAAGGGAAGGCAAAAAGAAGAATATAGCAGCAACATTGACGTCTCAGAAGATGATGAAGAAGTGACCAACTTTGTCAAAAGACTGAACAAGGGAACTGATAGTAGGTATAGAGGTAATCTTCCTTTAATTTGTTTTAATTGTGATGGTATTGGTCATTTTTCTAACAAATGTCCTTATAATAAAAAGAGAAATGATGAAGGTTACTCAAAAGGCAAACAAACATATAAAGTCAAAAGAACCACAAAGAAAGTTTTCAAGAAAATATCATGCACCAAAGAAGACATCTCATAATTATATGAATATGAAGTCAGTGACAGTGAGATAGAAAGAGTTCTATTCATGGCAGTAAAAGAATTTGATAAAGAAGACTCCAAAGAAGAATATGAAGAAGCTGCAGAATAATATGAAGAAGTCGAAGAAGAAATTGAAGAGGCAAAAGTTGACTATTGAGAGGAATTAATGTGTGTCATAGAAGTTATCAGAAGAGAAAAGAAGAAAAACAGGAAACTACAAGTAGAACTAGACAAGAAAGAAGACACTCAAGAACTAGAACAAATGATCACAAATTTCAAGGTTCAAATAGAAGAAGATAAAAGAATTGAAGAAGCACTCAAAGAACAACTAGAAGAAAAAGACAAGATCATTGGAAATTTGGAAGCAGAGATTGTCACATTAAGAAAGGATCTTCAAAAGAAAAATATGCATAACAACTCCAAAGTTTTGGATGACATTATCAGTAGTCAAAAATATCATCATGACAAGTCTGGAATTGGATATAATCAGACAAAAAAAAGGATCAAGCTCCAAAACAACAGAGCAAGAAACATATCCAAAAATCTATGCAGAAACAATCAAGGGAGATAGGAAGATCTACACGGAAGATTATAGGGACACTCCACCAAGAAGATTCAGATTTCAAAATCAACAACCGATAGATAGGCCTCAGGAATAAGAAGGATTTATAAGAGTACCTCCTTTAAGAAGATCTTCAACTCCTAGGTATCAAACTATCCTTTTTGGTTTATGTTATGTATGTAATATTTTTGGACATAATGTTGTGAATCGCAGAGCTAACAACAGGAACACAAACAACTTTGAAAGTCATACACAAAGGGGTTATCCAAGAAGGCCTAGTGAAACACAGAGAAGAAGTTACAATAGGTTTGAATCTTTGAGCACTAAAATGGAATGTTACAAATGTAACAATTTTGGACACATGGCCAAAGATTGTAGAATGGTAGTCCCTCCTAGAGAACTACAATAGAATAACAACAATCATAGACAGGAGCCTCAGAAAAGGACATGGATAAGAAATCAAGATCAATATAGAAATGAATAATGCACACTTGCTCTACAAGATAAGCAGAAGAAACGTGGTTGGTATGTTGACAGTGGTTGTTCAAAACACATGACAGATGATAGAGACAAGTTTCTTACATTACGAAAGGAAAGAGATGGATCAGTCTCCTCCGGAAATGATGATTTAGCTAAATCATTGGAAAAGGCACAGTCAAATTGGGAAAAAAATACCAAGGAAGAAAATGTTCTACTAGTAGAATATATGAAACATAATATTATAAGTGTGATTCAAATGTCTGACCAAGGTCATAAAGTTACTTTCGATTCACAAAAATGCGAGATAAGAAAAGAAGGTTCATGAAAATTGATTGCTACAGCTGTGAGAACTTCAAGCAACATATATGTATTAAGTGAAATTGAAAATGAAAAGTGTTGTCTAGGAAAGGAAGATCAAAGTTGGTTATGGCACAGAAGAATGGGTCACATACATTTTGATAACCTTGTCAAAGTCAGTAGAAGAGAGTCAGAGAAATGCCCCGGATCATGAAACCAACCAACACTTTATGCAAGAATTGTCAACAAGAAAAGCAAACAAAGACCAGGTTCAAATCAAAGGAATATTCAATGACAAGACCACCGAAAATTTTTCATATTGATCTAGTTGGACCAACTAGAACAAAGTGTTTAAAAGGTGAGAAATAATTTATGATTTTAATTGATGATTATACAAGAATGACTGTAGTTTTCTTTCTCAAGAATAAGTCAGAAGCTTTTGAAAGCTTCAAGATCTACAAGGAAATGGTTGAAAATGAAATGGATTCAAAAATCAAATGCTTGAGATCTGATAATTCACATAGATCCCCAAACCTTAGGCCGATATCCGCTCACAGGATCATTCAATCTCCTTGAGCCGAAGTGGCTCTTTCGGATCCCTATCGGAATGATCCGGATTATTTTCGGCATGAAATGAGAACGGAGATATAATAAAGAAATGCATAGAGATATCGCAGATATTCAATAATATAATAGAAATGTATCAGATATGCAACCATAAACATAGATATACAGTAGTACACTATTTCTATTATTGAAAGAAATGTACAGAGACTGTAAAATACAGACTAAAAGACTCTCTAGAATGG